>JAECUM010093838.1:0-53419 GCA_016617855.1 Megalonaias nervosa | reverse complement strand
ATATATATATATATATATATATATATATAAGTTTAGAGTAAAAACATTGGGATTTCGCTTGTGACGAAATAGTTTTGCTTAAAATTATAACAATTAATGTTTACCGCCAGAATATTTTCTAATTCCTTCTTTTTATCTTCAAAAAATAAAACAGGACACCAGAGGAACAATTGGATTTGGGTCTACTTCAAGTCTTGACAAAACCATCCTTTACGCCGAAATTGGAAACTACAAGGTATATTGGATTAACTTGTATATCCGTGTACAACGCGCTTCCACATGGAAATTGCATAGACTCAGTCTACCATCGCATAAACCGCCGGCATATCAAAGTCTAAAATGGTTTTGGCTTGAAATCATAGGTAGAACACCACTGGTCCTCCCCCTAATCTCCACCCACCTCTTTTTTGCTGACTAAAGTAATCTTCGGTCTGACCGGCGACCAGATCATTGCTAGAACGAACGCATAAATCCCCATCTGCTGGCGCTTAGTGCGGCGTACTATCTGGGTCGATGATGTTTGCAGTGCGATGCAATTGATATTCAGAAAAATACGAAAGCAAATTGCAATATAAAACTCAATAAAACAACTGATTAGAACTTAATCTAGCCTCTAAATCTTTTGACATCATTTTAAATATATACATATTAATTGATTTCGTTATTAAATACATTTATTCATGAAAATTGTTATTTAAATACTTTTATTCATGAAAATTTGTTGTTAAAACCTTAAGGCGTTTTAATCATATACAAATGGTCATTGAAAATATAGAAATAGACATGGATGAAAAAAAGATCTTTGTAACTTTAGATCTTTTGGTGACCGCTCCGGTGGCCTAGTGGTTAAAGCGTCCACCCCGGATGTGGGATATCGTGGGTTCGAACCCCGGCTGAGTCGTACCAAAGACTTATAAAAATGGTACTAACAGCTGCCTGGCACGGCGCTCAGCATTAAGAGGTTAGTGTTAGGACTGGTCAGCCTGGTGTCAGGACAATGTGACTGGGTGGGACATGATGCTAGATATCTAAGGCATGATGCTCAGTGCTAGACATCATCATAAACTGCCACACTGCAAAGACATCGTAGCGATATGACTGAGAAATTGTTAAAGCTACGTTAAAAATTCAAAACAGAGATTTATTTTTCGCACTGTTTTGTATTGCTTGGTCTGCTTAATTGTATCACTTTGGTAAAAAATGAAAAGTGGATTTTATCATACCGTGGTTGCAACGCATTGGTTTTTAACTTGTTTATTTGAAATCATTGAATTAGTAAACCTACTAAGAGAAACGAGAACAAATTTCGTTTCACATGATGAAGCATTTTTGTCTCTGTCTTTCGTTTGTGAGTTAACTATAATTTTTTTTATGTTCGCTTGCTATTAATACTGATGAATATTCTTCTGCACGACAGTAAAATCTTCGACGCAAATTAACATTCTGCACGAACAGGCCCGGCCCTATGATGTGCGGGGCCCAAGGTCGCAGGCGGGGCCCAAGGCAGCAAGCGATGAGTGCGGGGCCCCAAGCAAAAAAACTGCATTGCGGAGAAGCGCGGGGCCCAAGGCGGTTGCATCGTTCGCCTTACCATAGGGCCGGGCCTGCGCACGAAGGTCTATGTAAGCTTTATCGGTTTTATGGATTTTTCGTTTAAGAGGACGTACCCTGGTACTACTTAATACTCAAAGAAACTGCACGTTTTATACCTATTTTATAATTCTTCCATTTCCATGATGCATGAATACTACACGTTGTATACCCATTTTACATTTCTTCCATTTCCATGCTGCATGAATACAACACGTTGTATACCCATTTTATAATTCTTCTATTTCTATGCTGCATGAATATAACCATTTTAAAATTCTTCCATTTCCATGCTGCATGAATACTATACGTTGTATACCATTTTACATTTCATCCATTTCCATGCTGTATGAATACAATACGTTGTATACCCATTTTACATTTCTTCCATTTCCTTGCTGCATGAATACAATACGTTGTATACCCATTTTACATTTCTTCCATTTCCATGCTGCATGAATACAACACGTTGTATACCCATTTTATAATTCTTCCATTTCCATGCTGCATGAATACAACACGTAGTATAACCATTTAAAAATTCTTCCATTTCATTGCTGCATGAATACTGCACGTTGTATACCCATTTTATAGTTCTTTCATTTCCACGCTGGATGAATACTACACGTTGTATACCCATTTTATAAATCTTCCATTTCCTTGCTGCATGAATACTACACGTTGTATACCCATTGTACATTTCTTCCATTTTATGTTTTTTCCTCTTACACGTGACTCTCTTACCAATATTGTTTCCGCTTTATAGGGTTCCATCGTTGCAGTGAAAAATATACAGAGAAGGACTTTTCGTCTCACGAGAGAAACTCTTCGGGATTGGAAGGCGGTAAGTATCTTTGGTGAAAACGTTTAAATAACTTATCTTCTAAATAAATAATTAGGAAATATTCTTAAATTTTTACACAAGGTATGTAATGATATATCTTTGAATACATTACTTTTCTTTTTTTCTTTTTTTTATTGGTGTGGTTACTCTCAGATTGACATCATTTGAGTAACCCCCTTGTGACAAATGTTAAAGTATTTTATGTGTTCATGTTTTTTTCCATATGTGTGTGTTTCTTGTATTAATTTTATTAAATTTCGTTTTTATAAAATTTTGAGTAAGGGTTTGTACACCATTCAAGTCTTTTATTTCTTCTAATATATCAAATTTCTGGAGTTGTTATTTAATTCATAATCATAGTTTCCTATAAGTCTAAAGTTTAATAAATAAAAGCTAAATTAAATTAATTCACATTTAATTTCTATTAAGTATAGTTTTATACTTTTAATAAATAGATATCTATTATACTGTTTCTGCTTGCGCATAGGTTGTTTGAGATCTTAATTAGGCACGAGCAGCATTCACACTACGCTTTCGGGATCACGTGAACACTAGCTCAGGTGCCACGAGTTTCTTGTCTAATACATGAATGACAATTCTGATCGTAGATATAATATTAAGTGGCTATAGTTAGGTTACTAATAATTTAATTTAATAATAATTTATTAAAGTAATACATGAATAATTGTTTAGTTTAGTCAGTTTAATCGTAATCAGTAAATTTTGAAAATTTAGCTATAATATTTATTGGTAAAGTTAAATTAATAATATTAAACTGTTTAATAAGTGTTCTTCGCATTCGTTTAAGTTGTTTAAACATTTCTTATGTAATATGAATCATAAGTCCGTTTTCCATTGCGTTAAGTCATCTTTTAATCCATACAGTATGGTGAGTGTCCTTTCTCACTTGTCACAGGAAGGAGTCTCAATATCACAATTTTGTCGATCTGTCCTTTCTTCCCTGCTCAACAAAAAGGAGTCTCATCATCGCGTATTGTATTCCATTTCTTTTGCATTTCATTAATTTGTTTTAATATTCTTGCTCCATGGCCTTAATTCAAAGTCCGTTTCGTTTCCGTTCGTTTGATTCTGTAATTCTTCCTCTGTTTATCTGACATTTTGGAACTAGGGAGCTCCTGTACTGAGTAAACTGCTTGCTGACAAGACGTTCCGTAATTACTGTTTTTGGTGTGGTCCCTCTCAGAGTCATCATCATCTGAGGGACCCCCTAGTCCGAAAAATAAAGTTTTTATATGTTTTTTTGTTTTCTTTAAGTTGTATGTGCAGTTTGTATGTTTTAATAATTTCTTTTTTTAAAATATTTTTGTATTAGGGTTAAAACACCTTTCCTACTCTAGTGTATATAGGAGCTTTATCCCCGGTCTGGGAGTCACTGCTCATTTAATTTCCAGTGATCTTTGCCAAAGATCTATGTTGCCCTATGTATGCTATATGTTTGTGTTATTTGTTTGTCTGCATTTGTATTATTGTTTGGGCTGGCTTTCAAAAGGATCAAATTTTCTTAGTTCTTTTAATTTTATGGGTTCCGTAATTACTGAAAATATTTCTTCACAGTTTATGGGCTGAAAGCTTCTCGTTAAAGTTGGAATAGTGTTTATATAGATATGGCGATAATTCTCAGTGTCGGTGTATATCTTGTCATAAAAATGTAAAACCACTTTAGGGCTAGAAATCTTAAATATTAATAATAGCCTAAACAAATCGACGACAGATAATGAACTAAACCATTTTTTCAAAACAAAGGAAAAAGGAAGACGCCAATCCCAGCATTCAGTAACTTACTCAAATGGACCCCTTTCACAACACGCGTATCGGACGAGTTGCTGTTCTTGATATAAATCGCTAAAATCAGAACGAGGCTATCACTGCTGGGTGAATGTTCTTTATAATGACTTGGAAGCGGAGATCGGCGTTGGAAAATCTGAATAATATCATGACATTATGCCCGTGTACTTATAGTGTTGATTAAAAAATATGAGCATTAATAATAATAATAATAACAATGATAATAAATCTATTCCCGCAGGGGCGCTAGCAGAATTATTGGGGTGGGGTGGGGTGGGGTGGGGAGCAAACATATAGTGGTTAGCTATTAAATTTTACGGATCTAGGCCAAAACATGTTTCGAGGTAAAACCCAGGCGGTGGGGGCAAGTGCCCCCCACCATGCCCCTATGTGCGGGAGCCCAGCCAACTCACCAGAGCGTTATTGTCAGTATTGTGAAACTGTTCTACTGCGATGCTGTCATTGTGTCCCGCCTACCCAGCCCTCTGTCTCTCTGTCTCTCTCTCTCCAATCATTTTTCATTACAAGCAGTTTATGCTACACTGTTGTGATGTTGAAATATGTTGCAACAATTGTATTATGTAGGGAAAGAGTTGATTTAAGTTGTTAGAACTTGTGCCCAATCCCATTGTATCATATTGTGAAAATAATATGTTTAAACTTAATAGTTATCGTGAAAAATCCCAGTAAGATGATGACATGGTTTTGGTTATAGTCAGTGATATTTTTTTCGTTGTTTTTAATGAATTTTGTAGAAGCTGAATGATAATTGTAAAAAATCAGATGAAAAACAGTAATAAAATATGCCAAGTACATTTCTACTAGTAGCAATACAGTATATATATATATATATATATATATATGTTATATATATATATATATATATATATATATATATAATATATATATATATATATATATATATATATATATATATATATATATATACATTCTCCTTGCGTTAAGCCGCACTCATTGCCAACAGATTGTCTACAGTTGGCATCCACCAGCCTCGAATTTAAACGTTTAATGCTATTTTCTTCAATAATTGTTTTTGTTATACAGCCAGTAATTTATGCAAAGTATTGATATCCTCCCTCTGTCGTTTTCTAATTTCTTCAAACAGTACTTTCCCTTAGTGTATTCTTAACGATTTCGACTACTACCATGATTATTCCCTAATATGTATATATCACAAATTTCTTTTTTGTATAAGAAGGATTAACAGTGGGAAAATGCTAAACTCAGAAGCGGAAACTTTATGATGTGCTCTTAAAGAATGCTAATAACATGGTTTTTATGTGTCTCAGTTACGAGAGCTTCAGCACGAGAACATAAACCCATTTGTCGGAGCCAGTCTTGACCCAGACAATAGTTACATCCTGACTAAGTACTGCGCCAAAGGAAGCCTCCAGGTAAAATATCCCTTAATTCCTGTTCTGATTGGACATTCCTACATATTCCGATTACCGTAGACTTTAAGGCTTGTAAGGTCTAATGGTGTATCATAGATAACTAATCACGGTATCAAAGCAGTCAGCTTTTTAAGAACTCTAACCTAGATGCGTTAATGAATGATTTCTGTGATGTAATGGCCAACATCCTGATTTTGGTATTATATGTTTTCCGTTGAATTCAAGGAATATGCTGGTTGATGGTACATGCAAGTACAATCTTCTGACGACACGACTAAATACAATTTCCTCAAAATTGATGTCGTATACCTCCATGTTGCTTGTAGCACTATCCGTCAACTTAATATTCTTTTAGCACTATCCGCCGACTGGAGACTCTTTGACTAACAGATTTGTTAATCTGGCGCTTTAGAAAATAGGATATCGTTACGGAAGTAGAAGGAGAATCATAGATATTTCCTTAAAGCGGTTTGATCTTTTTGTTGGACGTCGTAACATATTGTTCTCTATAAGTTGAGTCCACGTACTGCAAAAACATAGACATTTATCTGCCGTCGCATAGTGCGTCTGCAGATAAGGGTCTATGTTTTTCGTTTTACCGATTACCCCTAATAAGCCTCATAAACCCAGTTTTGCCGGCTCATTTTGCTATGGCAGATCTGGGTGCTATGCAGTTTGTAGTTGGGCTCGGGTTATAAGCGAGTATATACGGTATTCCGTTTCTCTATTGTAACAGCTTTACAAAACTTCAGAGCCAGAAAAAAAAGACGTGTACACATGCCATCTACCGCAATAACGACTGGGTTCCAATGCGCGGCGAGACTTGACACTCTTTAATTGCAAAATGTTGATATCCTTATAGCAGTATCAGCTGACTTGATATTCTTTGACTATCAGATCTGTCATTCTGGCGGTTTCTGGAAAAGGATGTCGCTATGGAAGAAGAATGAGACTCATGGATATCCCTTAAAGCGATTTGATCGTTTTACTTCGTTGCTCACTTTTGCTGTTTACCGAATCGAAGACACGATTTCGATCGTTCATGGTTGCTTTGATTTCCGTATAATACAGGATATGTGGCTTCCGATTCCAGTTAGGGGTCGTCCACATATGACGTCATGCATTTTTTGCCATTTTTTTTACCCCCTTCCCCCCCCCATGTCGAACTTCGTCACAAAAACCCAGACCCCTCTATGTAACGTCACAGATCTCTTAACCCCCTTCTTTTCCCGCAACTTTTTGTAATACTGAAAAGTAAATGTAATGTAAACCAGTTAACTATACAGACAAAACAACAATCTTTAATATAAACTAGTGTTTAATTAATCAGGCTTTTACAAGGACTGCTTGGCTAGTTAAAAGTTTATAAAACTGTTTTAAAACTTTAATTAATTTTAAACAAAAAACAAAATGAAATGTACATTAAACACATCAATCACTTCAGTTCTAACTAACATTAAAGTTTCAAGAAATCCACAAAAATTCTTAGGGTTTAAAATCTGAAGTATTATGTAAATTAATTATTTCTCTTCATAGTTATCATTATACCAAGGCAAAGTAAGATGTTCCTCCATTAAACGAACAAGAAATCCATTTGTTTTTAGATTAACATCGTTTATTGGTATGGATATTCTCTCCAAATCAAGCTCCTCCTCGTCAATCCAATCCACACTTTCTCCATTCTCTGCATTCGCCAGTATGACCATCATTTCGCGTTGCCTTCTAGCAGCGACTCTCATTGGTCTGATGGTCTTCGATGGAACTGCTATTTGTTTGTGAAGGATTGAGTGTGACTGCGCAACATGACCAGAGAACTGAAGTACAAGTGGCATATCTTGCAAATTCTCTCATTCAGCACAGACTGAAGTGAAGGGCAATATAGATCGTAGGGAATTGTCCGAAATGTGTTTGCTGACTGAGGTAGAATGTCTTCTGGTTTGAGACTTTGGGTTGCAAATAGGGATGGAAATTTGCGCAAGGCTCCATCTGTTGTTCGTTCTGGAACTTTAAGCCCTTCACATGTTTGAACAAAGGGCAAAGGAGGAGGAAGAATTCTGTCTTTTATCACGCTGAAGTATGAGCTTTGTGCTTTCGAACAGCACATGTTGTCGTCACACTTCAGTCTGAAGCAAGTGTTGGCTTGAGCGGACATGGGTGTCACACCAGTTTTGATCTCTACACAATATATCCTGTTCCATGAGCTCTGAATTTAATGGATCCATATACTCAGCAATGGTTGGTTTATTGTCTACAGTCAACTGTGACCATATTTCGGCCAACGTTTTTCCGGCAAATTCAAAGTTTATCTTCTCTAGCTCAATGTCAATTGTCTTACCTCTCTCGTCTAAATGGCTGCCATAGTTGTCATGAGGTAATATTAATCCACTCAGTTCCCTGCTCAGTGGCGCCATGTTTCTCTCCACTCTGTTAAAAGCACTTCGTCCCGGAGCATTTGTTGCAACGAAGACAGAGTCAAGATCATGTTTCAAGAAAAAATGGTAGATGGCAACCTTAATGACTTTTTGATACCGTGGGTTTTCATCCGGCCCACTATCAACAGTAAACACGAGAATCGGCTAGACAAATTTATCAATACCAGTCCTGGTTATGGTATCGAACTCTGTCAAACACAGCAACTTTTCAAGTTAAATCCATGGCTGAGTGCTGTTGATGCGGAGTGTTTTCCAGATCGGATGGCTATAAATGTTGGGCCAGAAAAGCCAACAGCGTCTTTGTTTCCAAGACCGTTGCGATGAATCTCAATGCCGGTATACATCGAGGGTATAAGCTTGTGCCGGGCAGCAACTACTCAGTCGTGGTCAGGAAGGGTTACTTTATACTCAGCGTGCATTAGCAGTGGACTCTGCTTATTGGCAGCGACCAGACCAATTGGGATGCAACATTTATTGTCCTGGCTGATAAAACAAACCTCATCCGGTCCAAGCATGGAACACAGTTCTTCCAAATGTCTTATTGTAGCTGTGCAAAAGTGGTCATCAATATGTTTAGTGTGATAAATTTTGCGCTGTAATTAACTTTACTGGGACAGTGGTTACATGACGCTTACCTTCTGACGACGAACTACGCTTAGGAAGTAGACGAAGATATAGTCCACTTTGACTTATATTGAAGCCATCTTTTCTTAAATGCTGTGTTAATTGATCTAAGGTGTTGATACTTCTGTAGATTTCGAACTCTCTTTTTTAATTAGAAGCGGAACCATGCATTGCAGTATCCAGTATAGTTTGCAAAAGCAATGGTTGTTCCTCTTCGATTTTTGGATGACCACATCTGGGCCTGATGTTCAGTTTTGTGCTCAGTTCAGGATTATCTTCTAATAAAGCATTCAGTTTTCAAATCCCTTGCTTTCTGGGATCTTTTTTGATCATCAACCTTCCTCTTTAGTTTCTTTTCCAACTCAGTTTCTCTTTTTTTGTTTATCTTTTAACTCTACGTTCTGCTCATATGAAAGTAGTCCTTGTTTCTGCCGATTATACAAACCAACGAGGTTAGAATTTATGACATCAGTTTGGGACATCAAATGTAATTGAACAGTAGCATTTCTCGGAGTAGCCAAATGGCTAGTAGAAGGCAATGTTTCAGAAGTAATGATATTCAAGACAACAGTCGGTTGTTCATTGGACTTTAAATTATCCTGAGTAGAAACTTTTTTTGAAACTGATGGTGCTTGTTTTCTGTCCAAAAGTTAACAAGTGATCCGTTTTTCATAACGGAGATCGCCTTGAGCTCTTGCAACATATCGTTAACTTTTTCAGCCAAATCTGTGTCATTCTTGATACTATTCCACTTTATAATAAGTTCATCTTGGCACATCTTTTTGGTTTTTGTAGGATATGCTAGCACATAAACGTTAAATAAAGACTGATATAATTTATTTTTATCCATTGCTATGGGCTGCCGAAAAGTCATGAAAATGAAAACCAATGTAACACTGGACACCTTATGTTGTATGGTGTCAGTAGCGTAAATGTAACTAGTTACTCCTAAGACAGGATCCAGGTCTGAATATCTCTAGATTCTGATGCTTGCCTGCCAGTGTTTGCTTTATTTGTCATCACCTTGTTATCAGCAAGTGTGAATGTCACTAATGTCAAGTATAATTGCTTTTAGACTCACAGCT
Organism: Megalonaias nervosa; assembly: GCA_016617855.1. Lineage (NCBI taxonomy): Eukaryota > Metazoa > Mollusca > Bivalvia > Unionida > Unionidae > Megalonaias > Megalonaias nervosa. Next base: position 43,623 of record JAECUM010093838.1, on the reverse strand, counting down.
AACTGTCCAGTTATAATGCCCCTATTTCAGTTCCCTGTGTTTGAAAGCTAGCTTTAAATATGGGATTTCTATATTGTATTGGGTATAATAGAGTGTAGGTCTATATTTTGTACCAAAATAAGATTATCTGACTGTTGTTATGATGTGTTTGATTGACAGGCACTCCAAATACATTGTCTGAATAGTTTTGTGACTATTTGCAAGAATACTTACAGCTTTTTAATTGAAGACATGGAGAATGTGTTATAATAAAGAATTCCAAGAGGAAGAAATGGTAAGAATTCTATATTATTTGTATTCAATATTTTGTAATATCACTTTTTAGTAGGACTGTTTATAATCTACCACTTCAGTGGTGTCAACAAAACGTTTTCAATAAAAAGAACGAAAAAAAATAAAGAAAGAAACAAAGCTAACATTTGATATATTTATTAACTTTATTTCCCAGCGCGACACAGGGCCCAACCTTGGCGCTACTCAACTAATTACATTTGTTGTTTTTTCACATTAAAAACATTAAAAGATTAAACGTTCAATGCGGACCGAATACCGTCTTTCAACTTGCTAAACTCGTGTATCTTTCATCTCGTCGGACTGTTGTCAGGATGGTGATAACTTGTTAGCCTATTGTTTTACTTTTCTAAAATCTAAGTTTAATCACCAGTAGGCCTGCAGTTTATTTAGTCTACATTTTGCTTTTAAAGTGTGTATTACATTATATTAAAAAAGAATTACATAATTAAGAAACAACAGTTTAAACCAGTTAAAGGTTATAACAATTACCCAATATTTTGTCTGAGATAACAATATTAATGCAAGTCGTCCACGAGAGAGTTGTTATTTATTGCGGATAACAATGGACTGAGGATGCAGGTCACAAAATCTTTTTTGTTCTGACATTATTTTTAAAAGAAGCGTTCCACATTCATATTTATTGTGACATCATATTTCTTCAAAAACCCCTCCCCCTCATCACACTTCGTCACAAACTTTTGACCCCCTCCCCCCACTGCGTGACGTCATATGTGAACGACCCCATTAATCTGTTGTTTTGAGTCCATTATATAAATTCTTCATCTTCATCATTTGATGCCAGGTAATCGGTCTCGTTGCTTGACATTTAATGGAAAAGGTCGTTTTGTTGTCCATTCACAAACAGTCGTCTTTCCTATACAATAACCAATGTAGACGCCGAGCCTATTCTAGCTTAAAGCAAAACACTCATATAATGAGACAACGAGCGACAGCATGCTAAGCAGAAAGTAATTCACTTTATTTTCAATCTTGACTATGTTAGTTTTCTCACAGCAATTCTAGTGATTACCGAAGAGTCTTTAATCACTGGTTAAAGATTTTGAGGAAAAGGTTATGGCATAACGTCACTACTAAATGGACGTGCGAAAGAAGTCATTGGAATGTGTATGTGCTGAGAAGTCTCTCATTCTAAACTTCTGTATTGTAATTATGTGCATGGAATCGAACTTTTCAAATTAGTTGAGAAATTGTTCTTCCTTACAATGAATCTCGCACATTATTGTGGTTGTCTCAAGACCAGGATTCCTCTTGACGTATATACTCGCTGTTGGGTCTAACTGCAAATAATATAGACCCTTATCTGTCGTCGCATAATGCTCGTTGTTGTGTACTGGTTATTCCAAACGCACTGCCTAGACCAAGATCTGCCGGCGTATTGTGCAACTGCAGATCTAGGTCTGTGTAGTTTGCAGTTGGTCAATCTATAAGAGAGTAAATTCGGTACTTGCGTTTTCTCTCTGCATGGATCCGACATGTCAGTCAAATCAAAAATGATTATTCACAAAGCTTCAGAACCAGAAAACGTGTACACACACGCTATCTGCTGCATTAAGGACATACGGTACTAATTATATGGAAAAATGGGAACCAGCCTGGAAATGGGTGAACATAAAATAGAGTACATATGGGTTTGGTTGGCCAGGACTGGTTGATAATAAAAGTTATTTTGTTGGGAAAAGAATCTTTTGAGAGTGTCACTTCTCCCTACGGAATTATTACTAACCCCGGAGAAGGACGGACAATTAAAAGGTAAAATAGCTCCGAGCCCCCAGTCAGCAAAGCAAATGGTCTAGACGTATAAACTATAAAAATAATAAAGTGAAAGGTATAATAATTTAATAAACTAATATCACGGTATTCAACAATTACAGGAAATTTTTTCAGTGCAGTTGTTTCTAATCAATACAAGACATATTCAAATTGCCAGTTATTTCATCACACGAAATTAAAGGTGAGAGTATTTCCTTCCCGTGTCCCCTCTATGTTACTCATCTGTAACTTCCGCCTTGTATTCTCTTGTCAGTACTTCCGGTACCCTTGTTTCCGTTCTTCCGGCCCTGCTTGTCGGTACTTCCGGTACCCATATTTCAGTCTCCGGCCCTGCGCCTTCGCACTACTGCCTATTCTCCCGGCTGTCCACATCTTCTCCACTCTCTAATTTTCGGGTGTCGTCCTATCCACCCGGAAAGCTTCCTGTGGATTAGAAGGGACATACAGTTTGGTCTGCTCGCTCAATCACACGAGAATTAACGCAAGCTCACAGATCTTTCATCAGCATAATGGCAATTAAATCATTAGGTTAACTCGTACACTCACATCTGGATATTCCATACGGCTTGTTCAATAATAAAGGCTATAACAACAACAATATCACGACTTCTGATATATACACGCATATCCCTAATTCTTTATATAGTAACTATCAACATCAACAATTTTCCGATGCATTCCCTACCTTAAAAATTATAAAATACACATACAGATATAAAATGCCTAATTATACGTGCACAAGGCCAACAAAGCCTGACTCTGCACAATCCACAATTATATATTCAAATACAAACAAGTACAAGGTCTAACACTACTCACTATTAAATTCAGTTATGCACCACGGTGCAACATCGTAGCAGATTACACCATCCACTTCGATTTTATCCTAACAACTACATACATTAATCTTGACTATTACTAATTTGCTATTCGCTACATTACGACATGTTGATAATTCGGCTATACATAGAAGATTAAAGTTCTACTGAATTAAATGCACATACAAACATATAAATCTTACAACATCTAGTTAGGAAAGTGAGACAGATTCGGGCGAAGATATTTTACCTCAGAAGCCTAGAACTCCTTTCCCGTTCTTTTTACGAGAGCCCAATTTGCTCTCGGAGTGCAGTATAGTGTCCTCCAACTTCTCTATGACCTACTCTTTCTACGTCCAAACGTGCACTAATTCTTTCACAACGAATGTAACAGAATACTGTCTGGCTGCGTGAGAAACCCGCCCCAAAATTTAACTTAGTTCTGATTGGATACCGGTGGTCTCTTTGAAAACTGTCCGGGGTAGTAGCACTGATATGGTATAATGTTGGGTTTCCGGTCTCTAAGCCTAAGCCGATCGGTGACATCAATGGCCGATGTCAAAACAGAGTTTCTCACTCCGCGGCAAGGTTCTCTTTGAAGTAACCGCGAATTTGACCGTAACGCAATGGCTAAGGTACGGACAGGTAGTTTCCTTGTTTCAGAATCGGTCTAAGGACGTAATATTATATAACACGTATTGACATTACCCAAAGTACTTTGAATTACGAATTCTAAGAGAATACATTTTTAAACACGAGGCAGGAATTGTTAGCAAATTTTCTCTCACAACGTGACAGAGAGCTTATCATAGTCTTAACTTTAAAAAATAGAGACATTTTTTTGTTGATGGAATTTCAGTCCTTTAACAATCTTGAGTTTGGAACACTCATTAATGAAATTAACACCTGACTCTTTGATGCGGAATTGAAAGCACATGTTTCAAACACATGTAGGTCCAGAATATGCCACGGCTCATATCCTTTTCTCTACACAGAAGCTGTCATTCAGGTTTCATCTATACTGATAAATATAGGCTTGATCATGAGCACTCAGAAATTTAAAGTAATTGAACTTTTAATATCATGGTGTTTGCATAGGTTTACTATGGGAACTGAATTAGTACCGTGATTCCTTAATGTCGCGTGGGTTTCATTGTGCTGCTAGAGTAAGCCACCCTTCCATTGCAAAAATGGTATCTTTTATTCGCATTTTTATTTTTCAGGATGTTCTGGAAAATGTTGACATCAAACTTGACTGGTTATTCAAGATGTCATTTGCGATCGATTTAGCAAGAGTAAGTTATTGTCATTTACCTAGTTTATGTAAAAAAAAATCCAATAAACCATTATATATCTCTTGCAATAAATCTTAATTTATATAAATGTTACAAAGCACCACTGTTAAACGTTTGTATTGTATTCACACAGCAACGCGCTGTGGATATATGTACAAGCATTTATCAAAGAAGTACTTGACTTTTTTGATGTTGTTGCTGGGCGGGGGGTTGGTTGTTGTATTGTTTAACAATTTTATTTGTTTATTTTGGGCCGATTTTTTGCTCTTCCTGGAGACATTATCATACTTCGGATTGCAGAAATAGGGAACATATTTTTGAACTGCTTGTTCTTTACTTATCAACGGTGAAAAATCTACTGAACCCTAAATCTTAAATATTTATGTCGATGATAAATCAACGCTGACGAAGATGTACACCAATGTTTGACCATAAAGGAGACTAATATACCAGTACTTCGAATAATCGAGAATATTAACAAATTCATCTTACATATAAAAAAACACCACCACCCTCATTGCATCAACACTTACACCTGCTTCACTTTTGTGTCACAAAAGGTTTAAATAAAATGGAACGTCAGCAAAGCTGTCGATTTGTTCGCTTAGTATCATATCAAGATTACATGTTCAGTGTAATATTCGATAGAGATTACATATTCATGCAAAAATGCATGATGTAGTATTATATTGAGATTACATGTTCAGTTTAGTATCAGACTGAGGTTATATGTTACATGTAATATTGGATAAAGATGCAACTTTAGACTGAGATAAAATGAGTGATGTAGTGATATATTGAGATTACATGATCACTGTAGTATTAGATATTAGACTGAGATTACATGTTCGATGTAATATAGATTGAGATTACATGTTCAGTGCTGTATTAGACTGAGATTACGTGTCCAGTTTAATATTAAACTGATAAAACATGTTCGGCGTAGTATTAGAGTGAGATTAGATTTTCTCATATTCTTAAAATCTCTTTGACCAAATTACACTTTTAGGGGATGGAATACGTGCACAAAAGTCTGATAAAATCTCACGGAAATCTAAAATCTACGAATTGCGTGATTGATAGTCGTTGGGTATTGAAGATTACTGACTTTGGTGCCTTGTCAACGTGCGTGGAAGAACCGAACGAAGAAGACAGGGAACACGAATATTTTTCAAGTAAGAATTATTTGTCTTACCTGCATTAGCAAACAGAGGGACACAAGTATTGCTTTTCGGTTTTGGCGGCCGCGTCATCATCATAAAGATTTTGTATGAACGGTTTTGGAAACCTATGAAAAATTAATTATGACTCGCAGAAACCCTTGTCAGTCAACTGAACTTGGCATTATATATACTTACTTATATATATATATATATATATATATATATATATATATATATATATATATATATATATATATATAAAATCAACTTTTACTTCATGATACAAAGGTACACATACCATAAAGTCCAATATCCATCCATATAACATCAATACCTCCAACTGAAAAATGCCACTGCATAAAATATCTCTGTGGACCAATAATAATAATAATGGTGGAGCATTAAATTTGAAACAAATTTCCTGCATTGTATGAAAGACGTGAAACGTATGGTCCAACTTTTCATACTTCAGAACTGCTATGGACAGCACCAGAATTGTTACGCCTGCAAAGACGACCACTCAAGGGGACTCAGAAAGGAGATGTGTATAGTTTTGGCATTATTTTCTACGAGATTCTTACGCGGAGTGAGCCCTATTACTTCAACGGAACAAATCCTTCATGCAAAGGTCAGAATTGATATTATATGACTGGACATAATTGCGTCTGGCAAAATAATAGGTTGCCATCTGTGCCAGATTACCCATTAAGCACACTAAGCAGGTGCTTAGGTACCAGCCCAACAGGGGCACCAGAATAAAACTCAGATTAATTGTTGATGATAACATTGAACGAACTATATACGACCATTTCGATTTGCATCAACGAGTATTTTGATTTGGAATGATGCCAACACTAGTATCTTCCCTCCTTTATAGCTTATAATATTTTTATTTTTTTTTTGCTTCGCTTTTTGTAGGGGGGTGGGGTGACACCATAATATTTTTAGTGCTAACTGCCCTGGAAGGCCTTAATCCAGTACTGGTTGCCATACTAATATTTTATCTTCTTGCAATAGTGACCCAGATTTTCTATTTAATGCAAGAAGCGAACATGGTGTTTTTGCGTTACGGCAGCACTATTGCCGTACGTAAATGTCATGGCAGAGTAATTTCCATTCGTAAATGTCATGGCAGCATAATTGACATTCGTACGGTAATATACATTATTTACTCTACGGCCAAAAGTCGGTTACTTATAGTACTAGTTTTCTTGCATATAACGTAATACATTACGAAAACCATAGTGAGGTAACTGGTGTCGGGAGTAGTTATATTTCTATGACAGTTTTAAGTGAGTGGGAAAAAAATGCATATATCAAGTCTACAGCTAATAAGCGGACTTCTCTCGTATTTGTAGAAATAATAAACAGAGTAAGAAACTGTGAGGACCCACCGTATCGGCCGCGTGTGACAGACGATAGCGATATACCAGATGCCTCTATCAGTTTGATGAATCAGGCATGGGAGGAGAATCCAGACCTGCGGCTGGACTTCCACACGATCCTAAAACGACTGATAGAACTAAATGGAGGGCGGTGAGGATGCGACTTTGTTTATTTCAAAGTTTTCTTCATTGTATTCCCAATTTCGGCTAATTATATACCCCTATTGTACATTTGTATTTTGTCTGTTGCTTTTGCACTGATTTGAGCAAATCTTCCGTAATATTTTCATTTATTTTTTTATTTATCCACTTATTCAAATCTGCATGTTCGGTTTATTGTTTCACAGTGAACCTGTTTAAGCTGTTTTCTGCTGTGTCAATTTTGAAACATAAACTATTTTGGGGTTTATTTTAAATCTTTAACGCCTTTGAGAAAATATGTCGTACGTTTCTTCATTTGAAAATTTGTATCTGCCATGTCTAAAGGTTTCTAAACAACATTTTTTAAAACAAAAATTGAAGTTCTTGAATCTTTTCTGATTAATTTTCCTCAGCTGCCATGACTGAGGCAACTGAATTAATTACCGAATTAAGTTCATTTGACTCTTTAGGATGCTTTCCTTTTCTTTACATGATCATTAAACTGTATCTATCTCTCGAGGTGTGAACAATACACTGAATTCCACCTCTCTCAAGGTGTGATGACAATAAATGCACTGAATTTCACCTATCTATAGATGTGATACAATACATACACCTAATTTCACCTATCTCGAGAGGTGTGATGACAGTATATACACTGAATTTCACCTATCTCACGAGGTGTGATGAAAATAAATACACTGAATTTCACCTATCTCTCAAGGTGTGATGACACTATATATATATATATATATATATATACTGTTTAAACATTTAATAAAGGAAAACAAGTACAGAAAGTTACAAAAGATGCCACGTTTCACACAAAAGCACTAGAATTAGAATCTAAATCTAACTGAATGCTAATTTTGTTGTTGTTGTTGTTGTTGTGGGGCTTAACGCCATTTTTCAGCACACGATAGGCTATACATGGCGGCCAGTATTAATGGTGGAGGAAGAAACCGGGAAATCCGCGGAAAGAACCATCGACCCACGAGAAGCGCTAATTTTGTGTCGTACAATTAAACACAGCTGCATCTAACACTAGACAGTCACACGATTATAAGAGTTAAATACAAAAACAAGAAACCCCTGCTAAATAAATATATCCCTGAGGATGATTGACTAAACTGTTTTGTTCATCAACCATAATAAAGCATTGTGCAGTTGGTTATACATGCAGTGCAAGAGGTGTCACGATTACAAATTAGCAGACAAATTTGAGAAAAGATGGTTGGATTCGGTTCAAATCATGTGCATCATATATAGATCAGGAACAAATATTTGGTTGTTAAAAATGAGGCAATATGTAACATGTCAATATAAAAAGCAGGTACAGATGTCCTCAGTATGGTCGTATGAAGAACAAGTTGCCATGACAAAAGAATGACAATGAAAAGAGTTACTAGTTAAAATCTATATTTAGAATTAATGCAAGTAAAAGTAATCTATGACATATATTAATAGAGATTTTATATCGAGATCAATTTCACATAAGAAAAGTCAAGTGACATAGATTTGTCAAAATCAGAATCAAGTCTTCATCATATTTTTCGTATGAATCAATGGCTTCTAGTAATGGACGATTTTCGCATTGAAGTCAGTGCATTGTTTTAAATCAATGGCATTTATTAATAGAGACTTTCGCAACTAAAACCACCATAAATATTACAATATTAAATCTATTGTTTCTGGTAATGCAGTTTCTGCATTGAAATCAGTGCAAGATATTAAAACTGGCGCTTCAGTAATAGGGTTTTGCACTGAAATCAGTGCAAGAAAATAAATCAGTGACTTTTAATAATAAAATTTGAAAATTTCAAATCATTATTACTCTTATCATATAAAGAAATATATACTTGCAATATAGAACCGGTGCTGAAATCAATGCAAAATAATCAACGCATTATATTAATATATTTTACATTGAAATCAGTACAAAATAATAAATCCATGGCACCTAGTTAGAGATTTTAAATTGAAATCAATGCAATAAAATAAATCGATGACATAAATTCGAACACCATTAAAAACCAATGGCAGAGCGTGAAACTTTAACACAATATGTTCATAATATTTACCCATTTTATTGTGAAGCTTACATCGGGTATCTATGTAAAACAAATCAAGTCGTTTCCTTCGCGACATGTTCGAGACTGACAACAAGCAGGCCTATTACACGAAAATTATTTACAATTGACGCACGTCAAAACGTTAAACGATGTTGAACTTCTTGTTAAGGGTAAGAAATGCATTCAGCTTTATTCCCAGGTACATCTACATCTACTCTGCCTAGGAACGAGTACGTAGTAAACTTTCACTCGACTCAGCCAATTTTTGCACGGTCGGTGGGGGGGGGGGAGGACAATGGGTTTCTTTAGCTCTCTGTAAGTATTTTATGGTTAACAAAATAGCTTACATTATCTGTAAAATAATAGAAGAGGTCGTGAATTATTACCTTTAAATAATGAGGAAAAAGAATACTGCACACGGTTTAACAATTGACGATTAATATAACTTCAAAATCTGTCATGATCCATGACATATATTTAATGTGGTTAATAAAGATGTCATATAAGAACGAGTTGATCGACAGATACGTAAGCATGGCAGGATTAAGTCGGGGGGAGGGGGTCCACAGGGGCACGTGCCCCATGCCCCTTTGTCATGAGAGCCCCTGGTTGCCATGGATAAAATTACACGTGTTTAAATTTACTTAGCGTAACATAGCTACAACAGTTATACGTACAGAAAGGGCAATGTAAGGACAGCTTTGAGGGTGTATTTACATATTTATAACGCCCCCGCCCTGATTTTATGTGTCCCGGCCTCCCAAACCCTTAATCTGGCCCTGCACGTAAAACTTGGAAACATAATAATTTTTTTATGTATCAAGAAGTGAAGGTAATATGTTGACAGTAGATTAACTTCTGTTGAACAGAGTGGTAATGATAGAGCTAACAAAATCCCAGTACTACAAAAGCGTCGTGATGCAAATAGAAAAGCGGTTTAGAAACTGAAGACCTGATTAAACACAAATTCTTTGCCATTTCTACCTAAAAAAGATAAGGGAAACATTTATAACATCAACAGTGTTTATAATCAATCGAACAAAGGATAATTAGTGAAATAACGGTATCATTAGTGACATGGAGAATGTAAGGAAATCTCTGTAACACTGCGGTACTTTACTCAACTGGAATAGTTATAAATAAATCTGAATAGCGAAATCAAACAAACGCAATCTAGAAATTACAAATCTCAAGACTTTAACCAAAATATTACAAAATTGGACAACACGATAACAGCTAACACTATCATATTGTTATCCTTACAGGAAAAGAATAATTTAGCAAACACAAGCAAAAATAGAAGACATTAAAACAAAATGAATTTAAATTAAAGCATGACAAGATGTTTGAAAACAACTTGCGATGTATCTATTAAAGATTTAAAAGAGTTGATGAAAGGTATTAAAGATGTTACAGTGGCAAAATTGCATTTTATTGATGATTGTGTAGCAGCGAAGTAATCACAAGGCGTTTTCACCGTCACACAAAGTGAAAGTAAGTTCTTTTGTAGAAAGTTATTTTGAAAATCGAACAAAAATGTCTTTTGGAAAACCAGTTTGCATAGAAGCCACCTCTTCTTTACCTCTCTCTCTCTCTCTCTCTCTCTCTCTCTCTCTCTCTCTCTCTCACACACACACATACACACACACGCGCGCGCACGCACGCACAACCACATTCATCTTTCCCTGATATTTCTAATAATTTTGCCTCATGCCGCTGTAGTTATAATAGTTGTAAGGGGAGCACACTCGATTATAGTGTGATAACCTATGGTCCAATTCCATTGCCAAATTTTGTCACAAATGCAAGAAAATATTTGAATCTGAACTTATGTTCCTTCCTATTTACGTACGTACAATGTAGTGAATTGAACTGAATGGGTACTGCTAAATTTTAGAAAGACGAACATCATGGACAACATGATACAGATGCTGGAGGCCTACAGCAATAACCTGGAACAATTGGTCGCTGAAAGGACGGAGGAATTGGCACATGAGAAACGAAAGACGGACACACTACTTTTTCAAATGCTTCCACCGTAAGTCGCCAAAGGAAAATAGATTAATCAAATAGCATATCATTTGTGTAACTATCATCATCATCATCATCATCATCATCGTTATTATTATTATTATTATTAGTAGTAGTAGTAGTAGTAGTAGTAGTAAAACAGCATACACTGCAGCCGTGACGACTTCATTTAGCCATTGAAATGTCACAGTGCACAAAACATTTTCATTTATTGACAAATGTTTAACTTTATATATTTTTAGTTTTTAAATATTTAGGACAATGTGACCGCATATTTTATTATGATAATGAACTGCTAGCAATTTCTTGTTCAAGATGTCTTTCATTATTCCACGAAGTAAAAGTAATGTATAAGTAGTACAACATCATGCATGTGTATAGATCTTTAACATGACAAAGCCATGTGTAAGTAGTTCAACAGCATGTACATTTTTATATCTATCATATGACAATAACAAACCAATGCATAAGTAGTACAACAACATGCATGTGTGTGTGTGTGTGTGTGTATATATATATATATATGACACAACAAAGCCATTTGTAAGTAGTACAACAGCATACACATGTATATGCCTATGACACAACAAAGCCATGTATAAGTAGTACGAAAACATGTACGTGTATATATCTATGACACAAGAAAGACACGTATAAGTAGCACAACAAAATGCACGTGTATAATATTAATGACTCGAACAAAGCCATGTACAAGCAGTTCAACAACATACTCATGTACAACAAAGCCATGTATAAATAGTACAACATACACGTGTATATTATCTAAGACATGACAAAGTCGTGAATAAATCATATAACAGCATACATGTGTATATTATATATAGTAGTAATGTAAAATGAGGTTTCTGACCAATGGGCCCCCCCCCCAACAAATACAATTTACAATTTTTTTCACCACCATCTAGACCATTTTGATATTTTTCTCATGTTTAAATATGATGAGGTTTCTGGTCCAAATACATTATTGGTCTTAAAATTGGTGATAAAATATGTTTTGAGGGGGAGTGGGGTTCACGATCCTGAAACATTCATTTTACATTACTACTGATGATTTTATTTGTAAAGTTTAGATAAAATTTTATTTAGTATAATATTTAAAGAAAGTTAATTATTGTTGGTTAAAATTGTACACAATATCTAACAAAAATTTTATTTAAAGTACTTCTTCACCTACTGTCGACATATCAACTGTAGATATTAGAAATATTTCATTATCACGATAATATGAACGAAATTGTATTCTTCCACATACTTTCCTATGACACTCAAATATCTCTTTCATTGCTGATTTACTGAGTGGATACTTACTGCCTTTAATCATAACTTTTGACCGATCTAAATCAATATTAAGTTTAGTATATTTTTGTTGACTGATTATATCATGAAAGTTTTCTTATCGTGACATAAGCTCATTGCTCAACTGCTCAAGATACTCATTGCTCAACTGCTCAAGATAATTAAAATATTTACTGTCATCCAATTTAATAAGCGAAAGTTTTAGTTTGTCAAATTTACTAAAACATACACATGAAACCTCCTCATTAATTTCAACTGTCAATGGTTGACCATCAATTGTTAATTTTATGATTTTGCTGCTGCTTCCATATGATATTAAATTTTCAATTATTTTTATTGTTTAGACAAAATTAATTGTAGATGATATCAAGTATATCATAAACACCATAAGTTTTATAATGACCGAATGCAAAAGTGTTGATTCCATTTTCACAATATCTTTTATCATCAAAATTACTTAATCCACATTTAGTAACGACGTCAGTTTCATATTTGTGATGATTTGTTCTAATAATATTTGTTTTAACAAAACTAACATTACCATCTAATGCAGCTTTAAAATCATCAAATTTCATACACTTTTTTACATGCCCGCGAGGTATGCCCTTTGCTTTTTTGTTAGTTTATTATTATCAATAATCACAGCATACATTTTACTGCGGAGTCCAACAAATTCTCTCACTGGAGTAAACATAAACTAGTCTTTCATTTTTCCAATAACCTTTTTATTTGTATCATAGTGAAATCCACTATCGCTTGGATAATCTGATAAATAAATCTTTATTATTGTAAATATCTTGATAAACATCTTCACATTTAATCTCATATACAAGCGAATCTGTATCAGTAAACAACAACTCTGAATTTGGCCACTCCTTTTTAACAAAACTGTAGTGAAAATCATACATCAACCACTTTGACAGATCAAGCACAGCAGCTCCAACGTAAATTGGTTTGTTTAACTTTAAGTTTGTTTTTCTGCGCTGTATTGCAACAAGATTTTCATTAAATATTTTCATACTAACCAAATCATCATCATTTGCAAGTTTATTTCTACGGTAAACATCATTAACGGTTTCTATATTGACTTGCTTTCTAATATTTTCCGTTGTTTTCCCAAAAACAGAGTTGTTCATCAACTTGAAGAAATTAGTTTTCAAAATCTGTTTTTGCAACAGCACGACGCTTAGTATTTAAATCAATATAATCCGCCATCCACCACGATTGATTAAATTTTAACACATGATGAAATTTATGTAAGATTAAACTAGCATCTACTGCTTGTTTTAAATTTTTATAGTGTAATACATAATTTCGTTTGTTTAACAAATTCGGAACGAGCTTTTTTTACAATTGACCCAGTTGCTATTGTCATTGCTCTTGGTTCAGGTGACAATAGACTATAATTGATTATCATAGACTCCGCACAGAAAGGATAATCATTATGCAGATCGAGCAACGAGTTAAGATAATCAAGATCAACTTCAACAAAATAACTAACATCTTTTGGTAAATCTTTTTCTGTGTCTTTAAGAAATTGATCGGACGTTATCCAATGAAATCCGCAATATGGCATTAGCTCTGACATAGCATAATTGTACAAATTATTTGGAACAAGATAAATAATATAACTAGACGGAAGATTTTTATCAGTTTTTTAAGTACTTATTGTTAGCACTGCATATTGTTTTGTTATAACACTAATACCGCCTCTAATACCGCGTTCAATAAAATTAAACATAAAAAATTCCGTTAGCAGCTCTAACTCAATTTTATTCGTTTTTAGCAAAGCATCCCATGACAGAGCAGGCTTAGTACCAGCACGGGTCTAGTCCATAATTTTCATAACTAACTTGACGAAAACATTCAAAAAACATCTGCAAGTAATAGCACGTCTGTTTTTAAATATAACTCATGATAGTCACCAAATGTTTTACAATTAAATTTATTCCAAATTTCTTTTGCATAATAATACTCATCGTCTGAAATATCTTCACTTTTTAGTTGTGAATAAAATTTGTATTTATCAGGCAGAGAAGTTTCATCGAATCTGCTCCAATCATCAAGATACTCATACGGAAATAGGCCTTTTTTGTTATTGCTGTATAATTATCACCAAAACAATTTCGTAGATTATTAAAATTACTACAACCTTTAACAAGTTCTTCTAACGATGCTGCCATAAACTGAAGACTATCGATAAAACGTAATTTGCCTAGTGTAACTGATATATACTTTTCAGAATTATTTGGAGTACACTTTATTAAATTATTAAGTTTTAGTTTAGCTTTAATTTCATCATTACCGAATGCTTCTACGATTATATGACTGTCATAGCCTCTGAAATTATGCAAAACAACTGGAATAAAATCTGGCGGATGAAATTTTGAATTACAATTATCATGCGCTGCTCCACGATATTGGCCAGTTAAATGACAATGATCGTGCACTTTATCGTCACCTATTGTTTTTTTTACAAATATGGTAGTTAACTGCCTCATCAAAATAAATTTTCTGTTTTGGTGTTAATTTTTTCATTGGAGCAGTTTTAGATAGTTTATTAAAAATTTTATTAACATCATCTATCAGATTTTCTAACAACCAAACAGCTGGACTTTCAGAGTCACTATTTCCACAACGGTATGTTTTATTGGAGTTGACCTGCTAAATCTTTCAGAGAGTACATTACTGGTATCGTCAATAGAACCTTGTCAACAATAAATACTTCTTCACTCCAGTTTGGAGTAAATCCTTTTTCAAATATATTTTGTTAATGAAATTCTAACTTTATCGCCAACTTTTAAACTTGTGTCTGCGGTACATGTTCTCATTTGCTAATATCGGATTTTTAATTGCATCGTTGGGTGACAGCGAAAGGGTTTTGTGCTTTGTGTTATTGTAGTTGTCAACAATCTGCTGAAGATTATCAATATAAATATTTGTATTTTTCATTGTAAGATGCTTGTGAATTTTTTCGCTTAAAGTTCTATTAAATCGCTCAACGATGACGCTTTTACCCTCATTTCCAGTAGCATACTTTTTAATATTATTTTGCTCAAGAAACTTGAAACTTTTTATTTAAAACTCCGCTCCGTGATATGTCCAAATTTTATTTGGCTTTCTCTCTGTTTCAGCAATAATTTGTTTTAGTGCATTAGTTATTGATTCTCCAGTTTTATCTGCAACTGGTACACTAAAAGCACATTTACTAAAAACATCAATAACGTTAAACAAGTATCGATTGCTATTATTAAACTGAGAAAGATTTGTCATATCAACTAAATCTACCGCTTATATATCATCAGCAGCGTTTGCGACGACCTTGCGACGCGGAATTTTTTTTTAGGGTCGATATAGTTCAATTGCGATAGATTGCATTAGTGTTTCATTTTCTCCAAGCAGGTCTCTACCGAGACCAAGTTTATATTTTGTTCCAATTAGTCTTTGCACAAGCTTTCTATCAATACGCTCTCTGATGCCACTCCGTTTCATGTCACGTAGTTCGTTTAACATTACTTTATCACAACCGTGTTTATCTTGCTCGTTGTCCCTGTAGCAAATATCATGTCGCATTGCCATTACATTAACTTGATTGTAAGGCTCTTGTCCTGGAATCGGATCAACGTTTTCATCAAACTGTTGATCAAGTGGATTGTACGGTCCAGTATTTTTATGTCCTGGAAGTGTCCAGCCACCACTCGGTTTCGGTAATTTGCCAATTAATTTGTGTATATCTATTCCCGATCCAATAATCTCTTGCTTGCCACAGTGCTGGCAGTAAGTAACAATTTTATTTTGTTCCAAATAGAGATCTTTGTCGACTGCTGCGCAGTTGCAATCGCATTTCATTTTATTTAACTCTGTTGTACAATTTTTTAATCATTAACTAAAGTGTCTTTATCCCTGACGTTGTCAGGTATCGGTACTATATCTATCCCTGATCCTTTAAGAAATTTACTTTTTCTTCTGCCACAGATACTTTTAAACAACATTCTGTTATTTTTAGTTTTTTCTGTTTACTCGTCTTTATTTTCAGTCTTAGTTTTACATTTAAGACAATATGTTGATATTTATACTTGAATTTAGACAAAATTAATCGCAATATTAATATTAGTATAAGAAGGTTGTTTGTCAAACAGTAAAATAAAATTTCGAAAGTTATTTTTACTTCCTTGTGATTTGGACATTTGTTTGATAAACATAACGCAATAATAACCACACGCAGAAGTTCCAGCTGATTGAAGTTGATTAGACGAATAATTTATTTTTTATATTTTTTGCTAATATATTTTTTTATTGCATCACTTGGAGTAAGTCCAAATGAGTCAAAATAATTATTATTGTAAACTGCAACTCCGTGTGTACCATATCCGTCGTTAAAATCTTGTATGTTTATTACGCATGATCCACCTGCTGGTGCGGTTTTAAGTTCATCTTTGGAATCAACTCCACGAAAATATCTTATTTTTTCTTAGTTTGTCAAGTATATCAATATTACTTAATGCTCTCAGCGTTTTGTTCCCAGAAGAGTTAATCCACGGCCGATTCCCAGTAGATTGGGCAGTTGAGTTCCCGCTATTCCCGCCAGTAGTGGTGCGATAAATCCACCTTGCATATTTCATGTTGTCTTTTTTTTTCGTCCTCGACTTTGTTGAGGTTTTTGCTTTTGTTTTTCGTTTAGGCACTTTTACATTAAAGTGTTAGACAAAAATTAGTTTTATGCCATCACCGGAAACTGCTTTTTTAGTTGCGCCAGATATTGCTCCAGATGCTCCAGCTATTCCCAATGTTCCAAGCACCGGAAGAATTTTAAGTATTACCGTTTTAGCTATAGTTGCGATTGCGGGTCCAGAGAAAGCACCATGTCGCGCCATTACGGTTATTTCTGCCTCTGAAAGATTAAGAACAAACGGTTTACCTTTTTCGAGTTTGTTTATTTGTGTTTTAGTTAACATTAGTTTTGTTACAGTACCTTGGTTTTTATTGGGATATTTTTAGTGAAACTGCCTGTCGTTGGCAACTGCAGCTGCAAGTTTTTTAATTTGGCCATCTGTTAAATATATTTCTTTTGTAATATACTTCATTTTTATATTTATTTGTTAGATTAAACTTGGAGCTTTTCAAACTTGGACTGTCATTTTATCTTGTACTGCGTCAATTCTTATAAAACGATCGCTCACAACTAACGCGTACACATTAAGCGCCGCAGCTGGAGCATTACCTAGTGTCCAAATAACATATATATCTGCGGTTGATCTGATGGCTCGTTCGGAGTGCTTGCTAACGTCGAAATAAAATATTGGATAAAGTGTTCTAAACTCCTCTATAGAAATTTGCGACCCGCTGTCAGCGTCTTGATATTTTTGCATTACCTTCATCAAGCACATGTACGGTCTAGTAATGTTTCTTGCAGCGTCTGGTGCAAAGTTACACTCGATTGCTCGTTCAGGATATTGTTTCGAGTTTATTCTAGCGTATATTCGTCTGACATCAGCGTTATCAAACACTGCGTTGTTTTGTAATTGACTACCACGACGTGCTTATTGTTGGAAAACAGCAAACAAATGTCGCGGCAGTTGCTTACTTGCCGCTGTTGTAACACGCCATGTATAGTCAGTTGTATTTGGAACTGTTGTTTGATAAATTCTGTTCTGTTGAAAATAAATTTTCTTTTGTTTACGCCGAAGGCATTGAATCAAGCTCTACTGATTTGCTTATCGATGGTACAATACGTGGCATCCATAGGGCCAGTCTGGAAATTACAAATTGCACGTCAGCTCCACCAAATCTATGTAAGCAATCACCTTTCTCTGCACGATAAAAAATAATTGTATGTTTAAGTCCACGAAATACTTTGTTGTAATCACGATAAAATAAACATTGTGCTCAACGGCAGCATCATTGTTATTTGACGAGATTCAGCGGCAAAAGCTTTTCGTTTAGCATAACCCTCGTTATATCGTTGTTGTCTGATGTTTGTAACTGCTAATCTTATTGCATTACCAATATCTCCAACTGCATTACCAGCCGGATCATCAATAAGATTATTATCATCTGTACCAGGAGCACCATTTCGAGTACGAAATTCGCTTCCGATAGCTTATCCTAATCCGGTGTCCTTGAACCACATCATGTTTGTTGCAATCAACTTAGAGTAATCATCGCTAAATGAGACTATGTTAAGAATTGTACTAGCAACTGGCAAGTGCACTGAAATATCTTCTACGGTTTGATTAGCTAGTTGATATTTTGCACTTCTAAACAAGCTCCAGCCGTTATTAACAAGAGCAACTTCTACATTAGCTGCAGTATTGCTGCCGGTGTTGTCTAATATTTGTCCACGATCTTCCAGACATAGCTTTATGTGGTAGTAAAAAGACATCCTCATCTCTGGTATTAAATGTTCTAACACCAACTTTATTTGGTTCCTTTGAAGTTTCGTCAAGATATTCCACATATTCAAATTCTGTTGCAACATTGTCTGTATCAAATTTTTCTGTAAAATCAAGGTAATTTTTAACAGACGTTTTTATTTGTAGTAGTCACATAAAATTTTTAAAAGCTGCAACATCTGCAAAATGTTTTGTTTTCTTTGATAATTTTGCATTATCTTTTCGCCTTGCGGTGATAAAAGTTTTTGTTGTTGCTATCATTGCACGTTTAGTGTCTTCTGTCGGTGCAATTTCCTAAATAACCTGTTTAGTTTCAGTTACAAATGGTGTGCATTTTATCTTATCTGCTATTTTTTGTCCAACTGCAGTTTCAGCAGCACTGGCTGCTCCTGTTGCAAAAGTTTTTTGAGGCGTCCAGTGCAATTGGAACAACTTTATGTGCAATTCCCGGCATGTTTTCAACAATCTTAGTAAAAATATTTCCAAAAAATCCTCCTACAATTTTTCTCCTGTAGAGTTTTCTTTGTTGTCTCATTTTTATATCTGTTAGTTGTACAAAATTCAAATTATTGCAAGTATCGCAAGTGCAAATAATAAGTAACAATTTCGTTGTTTAAAACTAGTTGTCCAGACTGATCTGTTAATTGCATGTTTATTTCTGTTATTTGACTTTCAACATTTAATGGATAATAAATAATCTGACGCGGACTAACTTGCATCAACGACCCTGGTGGAACGTCAGGTGAGAAACTGTATATTGGTTGTCCTTGACAACCACGTGCAGAAAAAGATCCTGTTGCAATAGAGCAATTTATTAAAGTAGTATTTACATCTGTTATATTTACCGGTCGATCTCCGTCGTACGTTATTGTTTGTTTTGTAGCTGATGCATAATGTTGATGAGTAAATCCTAACAAAGATGCTATACTTGTTGCTGGAGAAAAATCAACTAATAAATGATTTTTTAGCGTTATTCTAGCGCGTAGTGTATTATTATTTGGAGTTAACTCAAAATTTTCAGCGGCAGCTGCGCTGCTGCTTGTTTTTGTTATCAGCTCCTTAATTGTTATATTAAGACCAGCTACATTGTAAGGGCCTTGTGATATTTTAAATGTTATCCACGGCGCTGTTGGAGATTGAAATGTAAAATCGTCATTAACGCCAGTTTTTACGTTGGCCATAGAATGCCATGCTGTGCAAGAAATTAATCCAAGCTCATACTACTTTTCTGGATCAAGTTCTATCGGTGGAATATAATTTACAGAAACATTTGCACTGTCCTTTGTAAATTGTGAATAGTGCAATAATAATGTTGTTGATGTTAGTAGCATTGTTTATTTTTAGTGTTTTAAAAAATTTATCCAATAAGATCGCTGTGTAAAATACCGTACTCGTCTGATGTTAATAGTCCGTTTGATCTTAGATGATCAAGTATATCAACAGTTTCGTTTTCAATTTCCGCGCTAACATTACCAGCTTCTTTTGATGATATTAGCAACATTAATCTGCCAACCATTTCAGCGGTTGATGTAAATACTCTAACATCTGATCCAGTCTTTTTTGTTTTTGCTAATTATTTACGAATTCTTTTACACGATCAGTATCAATTTTATAAAATACTCTTTTAAAATCCCATCCCCTACCATAATCTTTTCTATTTCGATATGTTTTCGCTGTTTCATCAAAAACATAAGCAGTGATACCATTTCTAAATTTATCGTGAAGAAGAGGAAGCTCATTGGGATTAGTAGACTTATTTATGTTATTTAATGCATTATCAGCATCATCCATATTTTGTTTTAGTTTTTTTCCGTAAGATTTTTAAAATTATCAAAATCCTATCTTCTAATATTATTTATTTCATTAATATTATTATCGCGCATAAAACGGTAGTATTCCTCTTCTGCTATTCGAGTTTGTGTATTTTTTATATAAAATTCTCTTTGTTTTTTTATTTCCATAAATCCCACAATTATTTCCTCAATCTTTTGTTTGCTCTTTTTCTTTTCTGCTGCAGCTACTTGTCCACGCCGAGCTTCTTCTACTTTCTTTTTAAATATTGCCTTACACTGAGCAAGGTTTTTAGAACCTCTGAATGTTTTCAATATTTTATTTGTTTTTCCATTTTATTCCAGTATGTTTTACAAAATTTAATTTACTGCAAATAGTTATCATTGCAACAGCGAAACATTTTTTTTTTCGGATCACGCGCAAGCTATTTGTCTTTAGTTGCTTGATGGTATAACTCAATAAATTTATCTTTCATTACGTCACCGCATTGCTCGTTTGCAGTATTTCGCACATCACCATTATCTAGTCCAGGAAATATTATAAAAAAACCAGTATTTCGCCTAATGAATCTGTCAACATTATAAAATCCCTGTGCGAGATAAACGGAATTGCATCGTTTGTTACGTGACAATGAAAAATAAGATCTTTTTTTAAATTCATTTCTTCATTATTTTAGCGGAATATCATCAAAAACAACTATTTTATGCTCATCGGAATCAAGTTCCTTAACTGGAATAAGCTCTTCTGGTTGTTTAATAATAAACAAAATCATCACCAGCATAAAGATTGTCACGCAGCTTGTCGTTATATTCGCTAAGTAACTCGTATTTATCTTGTTGTGAATTAATTGTGTAAATATAAACTCTATCGTAATTAAAATTATCGCCGAGCAGTAAGTTCATTAATAAATTTGTTTTACCAGGTCCTGTCCTGCCAACAATAAGATAATGACAAATCAGGAAGCTCGTTGTTGTGTTTGTTTCACTAATCGTTCAGTATCAGAGTTCAATATTGAAGTTGTATATATTCGTTGCATAAAATTTTCGTCAAGCTGATATATAAATATTATAACGCAGCAATAAATAATGAGCTACTACACAAATTCGGAACAACATTAGGCGACTCAATAACTGTGACGACAACAAATGGTAGTGTTGATTTGACAGATTATTAAAAAATCTGGTGATACAATGACCGGCAACTTATCAATGTCAAATCAGAGAGTTTTAGGACTTGAAACAGATTATCCACGGTAAATGTTGTTAACACGCAGGCGGTTAGTTATGCACAACTAAAATCTGTTGACGATGATAAAGTTGATAAATCTGGCGGAGTTGTTACTGGTAATATTGACATGTCGGGAAAGAAAATTATAAATTTAGAAACAGTTTATCCATCGCCAAACGTAAATCAATCTCAAGCAGTAAGTTTTCTGCAGTTGATGTACATCGACGATATTAAACTCAATAGATCTGGTGATACAATGACAGGCAATCTTAACGTGTGGTAAAAAAATAATAAACTTGGAAATTGCTTCCCCTCCACCAAATTTAGATCAAACTCAAGCTGTTATCTATGCGCAATTAAAAACTGTTAATGGCAATAAACTTAATAAAACTGGTGGAACAGTTACTGGTAATATAGTATTGTCAAATAATGCAAAAGTAACTGGACTATCAATAAATATATCTCCAGCTGGTGATACTGATGTTATTAGTTATGCACAGCTGCGTGGCGCACCTACAGCGTATTTACATTTATCTGGTGGGTTTATGACAGGTTCTGTCGATATGGGTGGACATGTAATATATAACACTCAACTGGACAATACAACGCTGACAAATGATGATTGGCTAACAAAAGTCAAATTCGTTAAAAATAATTTTGTTAAGTTGATTGGTGATACAATGCCCGGCACGTTATATATGGGAGTTAATAAAGTAATTTCATCGTACGTTCCGTTTTATAACATTGATTTAACAAACAAAAAGTATGTTAATGATGCACAAACGGCATTAATAAACATGATTCAATTTGTTTCAGCAAATTATTTACCTCTCGCTGGCGGTGTAATGCTGGGAATGATAGATATGGGCACTAATAGAATAATCTCATCATACACTCCAACATTAGCAACAGATCTAACAAATAAAGCTTATGTCGACTCATTTGCTGCTGGTGGATTAAAACGCACTAAAAACAACGTTGGATTTATTCCAAATTTACCTGATTCAACAGCAAATAGAGTTGGATTTGTTGTTAGCGTGTCAACACAATACTCTGGAAATAATCAAAATCAAGCTTTTCTGTTTACAACTGCACTATCATCATCATCATCTGGTGGAGAATGGACGACAAATGGAGAAACAACAAGTTTCTGGATAAAAATACAATGTCCATTCTCGGTGTCTATCTGGCAGTTTCAGTTACGAGGCAGATTGAATGCATCCACTGGCAGAATTTATAATTGGAAGTTGCAAGGGTCTAATGATGATTCAGATTGGACAGATTTATACAGTACAATCAATATGTACGTTTCAACTGCGCAGGATTTTACTTTAGCCGCAGCAAGTACAACAAACACATATAAATATTTCAGAATATACGTTAATAATGCAGAAAGTCCATATCCGGTATTAACAGCGTTTCAAATATTTACACTAGACGATCAGGTATAATCAAGTTTTATGTAAACAAGTAAATAATGTCAGATCCACCAATAGTAGCAGTTGCAAAAGAGATTTATAATAATATATTTGATCCTGACATAAAGCTTGCTGAGGGTCCTGCTAACAGTGAAAGTGAAGCAACTCAATAAATGCACAAATGAATATTCTTAAAAATTTAAAATACGACTATTTACAAAAGGCTGATGACGAATATACCAATCTCAACAAGCTATTAAATGAACAAAATTTTGTTTGTGTCAAGGAAATGCTAGGACCACAACTAAAAAGCGCAATAAAAGATTTTGATATTATTAGAAAATACTGTCATCTTGACGATTATCGTAAAGAACAAAATCAAGTTGAAAATATACTAAAAAATATTGCTCGATCTTAATTTTGAAAATTTAAATCTTATTGTTAAATCTAATCTAATAAAATCGCAAGCACATGACGGACGATTGCAAGAGGAGGCTAGAATAACCAGCTAACATAATCGTCTTAACAAACTAGCCGAATCAAAAAGAAAAAAATTAAACAGAAATAAAAAATTAAACGAAAGCTGTAAAAAACGAGAGATATTTCAAAAACTTGATATGTCCTATCAAGATAAACAAATAATAATAGATCTGGCTATATCAATAAGCGCAGAACTAGCTATAAAAGCTTGTGCAAATGCAAAGATGTCGTTGCTAAGTTGGACTCCAGAATTTAATCCAATTATTGTTGACAAATCATTAAAAATAATAGATGAATTTAATGACGAAGTTAATAATTTTAGTGAGGCTCAAATAAAAAAATTATGATGAGGCTAAGCTAGTTGAAATTGAAAGAAAAGTTGACTCGTATTATGATATTAGTGAAGCGGATGATTTTCCACCACCAACACTACATTCATCTGGACAACTGTCACTAAAGTATTATTATGATAAAGTTGATGAAGTTTATCAAATATTTTTCATCGATACTTTTGGGCGAAAATTAATCGAACTATTTCCTAACAATAATAATATAGTAGATAAACTTGTTCTTCGATAATTATTTATAATTATTTTTATTGTAGCATATGCAATTATACGACAGTATCTTGTTCTCAAAAAATTTACATTAGATTAAATTGCTCTGGTACTTGGTTTTATTGATGAAACTGATGAAAAGCTATAAAAAAAAAATTGTAAATAACACGTATTTTATCTCTAAGTTTGAAAATGATGCAAGTTATGATAAATTTTACAAGTACGATTGGCTGAAGAAAAATGATGTACTAACAAATGTAGAATATTCTGACACTACTTGTCAAGTTTATGATAAGTACAGAGATTTTATGGCCAGTGAGTCTAATGTTGAGTTTAAAAAATCTCTTGTTAATGTTGTTGGCGTTAGAACTTTTACTATTGTGCAATTAACAAAATCTTCAGTTAACTAATTATAGCGTATAGTAAAAATTATAAAAAATGAAAAAATCAAATTATTGATTTCAATCATGTTTCAGAAAATATTCCAAAATCTGATCTTGACGCGCTAATGCAGTACTATAAATACTATCACAAAAAGCTCTGGTGCACAAAAAAAATGCTATAAATATTAGAGCAGAATATTTCAAGTAATTTCGTATTTATCTTTGTTGCTGACCGGTTCCGGTCTAGTTTCTAGCGAAGCAATGTTAAATCCATTTTTGTTAATTATTTCAGGAATTGGCGTTAGTTTATCGACTGCACTAAAACGTATGGAACCACAACTTGAAACAAAAAAGTGCTTGCAAAACAGCAAGTATAACTTATAAAAATTGCTAGATCAGATCAGATCGTATCTGCGTGGCGTTAAGTATGATATGAACGATTTAATTCGTGAGTTTCATACGATTGATAGTGTGCTAACATATTTTACCAATGCGAGTAAGCAAGTATGAAAATAAATATAAAAAACATATCAGGTAGAGTGTGTTAGGAGTTATTATAATTAATCTTCTTCATCTTCAATTTCATCTAATCTTTTAATTACATAATTTATGCACGTTAATAAACTCACAAGTTCATAATTATTAGATGGAAAAGCAAAAATATCATTTACAAATAGATTAATAACCTCATCATAAAATTTCTTTATACAATAAAGCTCAACAAAAGTAACATTAGTGCATTCAATGTGATCATCATCATCATCATTTAAATAATCACGTACTTCATCATAAGAAAATCCTCTCTCCATTGTCCTTGTTAAATGTTGTATATATCTAGGATACTCAGTTACCTCACGCAATAGCTCAGTAATTTTTATTTCTTGTAAAACATGTGAAAAATGTTGATTTAGTTTTTCTAATATTAATAACACCATTTATCAGATTAAAATCTATTGATTGTGTTGTCACTCCAGTGTGTTTTATAGTAATTAACTAGTCGTTTAACAATTAATTCTCTTGGAGGATAATATTTGTTATTAAACTGTTCAATATAATATGGAGTTTTGTTATATTTATTAATATTGTTTTGAAATAACATAATATTTTCATCATCATCATGTGATGGTTTTAATGCAACAATACTATAAATATTTCTTAAATAATCGTTAAACGTTTCAACATCTTTTGATGTTATTTTATCTTTGCTCATAAAACCACAAAGCATATCAAATACTTCATCTCTCTTAATCTTATTGATTGACATTTTATACTAGAAGTATTTTATATCTCTAATTAATAATTTTCTTTAAATGAATTTTATCTAAACTTTAAAAACAAAATCATCAGTAGTAATGTAAAATGAGTGTTTCTTGATCGTGGACCCCACTCCCCCTCAAAACATATTTTATTACTAATTTTAAGACCAAAATGTATTTGGACCAGAAACCTCATCATATTTAAACATGAGAAAAATATCAAAATGGTCTAGATGGTGGTAAAAAATTGTAAATTGTATTTGTTTTGAGGGGGGTGGGGGCAATGGGACAGAATCTTCATTTTATATTACTATTTCTATGACGTAACAAAGCTGTGAATAAGTCATACAACAGCATACATGTGTATATTATTTTATGATACAACAAAGCCATCAATGAGTCATACAACAGCATACATGTGTATATTATTTATGACACAACAAAGCCGTGAATAAGTCATACAACAACATATACATGTATATATCTATGGCACAATAAAGCTATGTATTAATAGTACAACAGTATACACATGTATATATATATCACAAAACAAAGCCGTGAATAATCCACAACAGCATATATATATATATATATATATATATATATATATATATATGAAAAAGCCTACTAAGCCTTGTCCATTCCAAACGTTTTTAAAAATGACTTGAAAAAAATATCTTTTCTGCACAGATCTGTAGCGGAACAGTTAAAACGAGGAGAACATGTGCAGCCAGAAACATACGAAGAAGTGTCGATATTTTTCTCTGATATTGTCGGATTTACTACGATAGCCAGTGAAAGCAATCCACTTGAGGTAATTTTAATTGATATGCATATTAATTAATAGCAATACGATTTAGTTGAAATGCTTCATTTGCCTTGTGGCATAGCTTATTTTATTAAATGTTCGAGAGGTAGAGAAGCAAAAAATGTAAACTCACTCTTTGTAGTAGACAGTTACATCATCTTAAACTCTTTGGCTATAATTGCATAACGCGATTATTCATATGTATGTGGTAGAATCATATGGGTCATATTAGTAGGTACGAAGCTTCCAGTGTTATGTAACTAAGTTTTATGAACCAAAAGCAATTCACTTTTTGCTTCAAGTTCAGCATTTTTTGTTTTTAATTGTGATATATATATATATATATATATATATATATATATATATATATATATATATATATATAAACAAATATTTGTATTGACCTAGAAATCGATGAGCGAACGACATCTGTTATTTTATGTACATTTATGTAAACGCAAATTATATCCCGGATATTTCATTGTTATAGTAGTAATTGTAGGCTATAAAGCAAATTTAGAGAATTATTTAAAAGAAAACGTGTCGGCTGCAAAAGATATTTTATTTATGCATGTCTGTCTTTTTCTAGTCTTCATGGTTTAAACTGCTTGGTTTCCAGTATCCACAACAAGTTGATATAAACTAGTTGAAACATAATAAATTTAAACGTTTAATTCCTATTGAAACAGCCATGTAAAGTTTTGCAAACACTACGGTTTTTCTGTTTTATTTGTTTGTCTTGTCTATGTTTTGTATATGCCTTTGAAAAAGACTCATTAAGAGTCGAAAGCGCTAAGGCTAGTTAGATGCTAGTTTTGCACTGTTCATTGTCAGTTTATTGCATTTATATATATATATATATAGATATATATATATATATATATATATATATATACCACATAAATTAAAAATAACATGACATTTAAAGTGTTGGTATAAAGCAAATTGTCATACCAATATTATTGATATATCAAATTGTGATCCGCCCATGGCGCAATACTATGCATATATAAACATTCTCGCAACCGTGTACTATTGATTCTAGATCAATGACGAATTACCACACCTTAATCATTAGTGACATGAAAAAAATGATAAAAAGTATTAATAATCTCCGTTTTCTAAATGAATTTAATACGGTACACAATTTCATCGCAATCCTTTCTGCTTTCCGTTCCCCCCTCCCCTCTCATGCATAACGGAAGAAAAAAAAACTGTGCAGAAATCTCGAGTGAGAGAGAAAAAGTTTTGGGTTGGATGAAAACCTTGAAATTGAACTTACACCGAGCAGCCTACAAGAATATGGTTCGTCGTAATGGTATGTGTGCACTTTCCTTAGGATTTATCTACAGTGTTTAGATAATCAATGATACAAAGTTGCAAACCCTGTCGACATTATACGGTTAATTTCTGGATTATGTGGTACACATGCTGTTATGTATTTAATGCTCTGTTGTTGTTGATTCTTAAACTTATTATAATGTTCTAAAATACGAATATGTCCAAAGGCCGCCCCCCCCCCTTCTCTCCCTCTCTCTCTCTCTCTCTCTCTCTCTCTCTCTCTCTCTCTTTCTCTCTCTCTCTCTCTCTGAACCATCGTAGCAAGATAGGGCGAGATCTATGAAAAGAAGAGCCTAGAGGATTGTCGCTTGTGTCATCCCAGGTTGTCTCTGGACATACGAATGATGGTAAAAGTTAAGTCAAACCGAGCAAAGGATGAGAGAGAGAGAGAGAGAGAGAGAGAGGGAGGGAGAGAGAGAGTTTTGTGATTTTGTGATCGGTGATGCTGTTATTTAAAGCAGAATAATGACTTAGATCAGCTGTAAATGTTTTAAAATATATTAATTACCTCTTGTTGGTTTGGCTTAGTTTCTATTCCACAGTAATTTCCATTCGCCGGTACTTGAATGGCTTACCGTTCATGTGAATGGCGTATCTAACCACGTGTTTCTAGTGCTCAACTTTCTTCATTAAAACCATCTTTCATGTTTAAGTTATAAGTGTGTATTATTGATTTAATCAATGTGAAGAAAAATAGAAACTAAAAAAGAAAATAATGAACTTATTAATATGCAAAGGTGATTGTGAATAACCACAAAAGGCATAGAACTACATTTTGTAGCGGACATACTCGGGGATGTGAGGAGTTCATTTACTCGGTCAATACATAGAAGCCTGTAGTAAATCTTAACTCCGCTCAAAGGGCAAATGTATGTATTTGTATGTGATATAAATAAAATATATGTATAGTATTATGCTGTATCAATGATATGCCACTCGTTGTATACATTTTTCATTAAAAGGAAACTCGACAAGCCTCGTTTCCTTTTAATGAAACATTTATAAATCTCGTGGTATATCATTGATACAGCGTACGTACTATATATGTATGTGTGTATATATATATATATATATATATATATATATATATATAAACTGCAGGAAAAAGTAATGTTTACCAAGAAGAATATCATCTTCATCAGCACATAATAGACACGTATTTTATAAGTATTCTGTTTTCTTAGGTTGTTGATCTATTGAATGACCTCTATACAACCTTTGACGAAATCATTGGAAAGCATGACGTGTACAAGGTAAGTACAAAATTGTCGAGTACAACTACAGAAAAAAAAACAACTAGACCATCAAGATTATGCTTACTGGAATTGATGATCGCAGGAACAGAGAATTTTTCAAACTTTGTTTCACACATCAGTTTAACTTCTTTTCCAAAAGACCGTATCGAGATAACTAGACGGCCTAGAAAGCTGAGTCTAGTGCTATTTGTGTTTGATTTTATTTGTAAATTTATTTTTTTTTATTTTTTATTTTTACATTTTTTTTTTTTTTTTGTTTAATTAGAGCAAACTAGAGAATCAAAAAGAAACCACCAGTCATTAGAGAGAAAAATGATCTGCACAAGATAGCACCTTAGATCGAATGTGAGTGCACAGAGGTGCAATATGAATGTGCTACGACAGTGTTCCTTCACTATAAATCCACTCATTAAACCGCTACCCTTTTTTATAATACTGGTAACGTAATAGATCCCAGTCAGTTGGTTCGATTTTATAATATTATTTCTGTTTAATGTTATAGTTCACTTGATCTTTACTGTTTTCAGATGGAATTATAATGTGGTTTAACATCATTAACCGCCATGATTTTGTTCTGTTTGCACTATCATGACAGTTTTTGTTTCATGTTTCTTTTTTAACATACCTCATTATTAGGGGGTCGCACTTATAACGCTGGTGTCATAACTTTGACTCCCATGTATTGTTTTATTGAGAGTGAGCAGTGAACTGTATAAATGAGGCCCATATTTCGTATTTATGTCATCTTTCATTGTCCTGACGACCGATTATTTTCACGAGATTCATTTCTGTATTTGGGTCACCCAGGTGGTGAAAAGCGCTCACCTTTACAGATAGCCGACATCTCACCTATGTCTGTATGGGTTCAAGTCTCAGCTCAACCATCGCGGGCAGCGAGAAAGTTTGCCAGTAGCTTCCTGTGGGTCGCTGGTTCCTCCTGGGGTCTTCCCAGGATCTTCCTCCACTAAATATACTTGCCATCATATATATATCCTATCATGTGCTGAAAAATGGTGTTTAAAAATATATTTTTTATATGCATCATGCAATGTTTTGGTTTGGTTGGGCTAAGCCCATCTTAAATTATTCTGCATAAAAAGACACATTAAATTTACAAAATCCAGACTTCTGGTGTGTCATAAACTCCCAAACAATACCTGGTTTGTATGAATGAGCCCACTTTCAGGTATTGTTCATAAACGTATCATACGACAAATTCATTTGCAAGATTGTGTACTGTGCCAGGCAGAGTCGGGATATACGGCATCTCTCTAAAATGCGCATGAATCCTGACTGCCAGAATAAGGTGTACGAAATTCGTCGACAATTGCTGTTTGATATCATACCTGTACGTTCTTAAATTAATTTATATGGTTTCATTATTCATATATGTCATTGTTTGTTTTCTTGTCAGGTTGTTGTTGCTTATTTTCTTGTATTGGGCATTTTTAAAAGAATGTAAACAGTTCAAAATAATGGTTTATGATCTCCACTCTTATTTTTTATTGAATACTGAAACATTTTACCCATCCTTCAGCTTCTGTATTTTAATTGATTTGTTATCCAAAATAAATGTCCGTTTAATTTATGGATCTACAGTGCTTAATGATGTAAAATATAATGTGTGTGTTTTAAAACTAAACTGAAATTACTCTCACACAGGTGGAAACTATAGGCGACGCCTATATGTGTGTTAGTGGTCTCCCTCGTAAAAACGGTAAGAGGCATTCTGGGGAAATTGCCAATATGGCGCTGGACCTTCTGAGTGTAGTGACCAGTTTCCAGATCCAACACAGACCGAATGAACAGCTTCAGCTTCGGATAGGGCTCCATATGGGCCCCTGTGCAGCGGGGGTCGTTGGGCTCACTATGCCTAGATATTGTCTATTTGGGGACACTGTCAACATGGCGTCAAGGATGG
Organism: Megalonaias nervosa; assembly: GCA_016617855.1. Lineage (NCBI taxonomy): Eukaryota > Metazoa > Mollusca > Bivalvia > Unionida > Unionidae > Megalonaias > Megalonaias nervosa. The sequence continues at coordinate 12,486 of JAECUM010093838.1, read as the reverse complement.
AGTCTTCGGGGAAAGGTATATTCTATCATTAGATAGTCTGCTGATCAATGTCCAAAGTTAGCACAGTGTTGTTTTAAAGTCGGCAACAAATAAACCTCACACAGACACAAATTGTAAAAACCCTTAAAATAGGACTAAAATTTAGTTGAACAGAGGGGGAGGGCATTTTAATTAAATATTCATACTTGTAAGTAGATTTGGTGGGTTTAAAATAAAAGACAAAACAAACAGAAACCCGACGAATAAGACACTGTGAGTAGGACTCTCGAAAGAAAAGAGTAAGGTAGATAAGACAGACCATACGAAAACAAAATCCGTTGTCTGGACGGAGGAGTTCATGCATTGCATGAGATGGGATAGCTTTTTGTACTATGTAATGTATCTGAAATTCTAATCCGTGCAAACATTCCATCCGTATCCATAATGTAAACATAGTGACATGGTGTACAAAGGTTTTAAATACAAGTTGATTTAAGGCATTTCAGTGAACAGATGGTAGAAACTGAACCCTGGGAAAAAGATGAACCTCAACAAAATGAGCTGACTAATATAACTGAAATTGGGCCCGGACAGCGCGATCATTATGGGTTTACTTTGCACCTTTACCACCCCTGGTTCGATCCGAGTTTTCTACGTGCCCAAAGTTATGTTTTCATCCACCCAAGGTCGGTGGTTTTCTCTGGGTTCCCCAGTTTCCCCACCATAAAAACCACATCAAGCTAAATTCAAGACCGAACTGAGTATGTTATTATAAATTGGAAGAATATGCTTCAATCGAATCTAAATCAATGCACTTCAAACATTAAACGACAACGTCTTGTAAATAATGACCTTATACTGACTTGCTCGCGTGGGTTCCTCTACAAATGAATACACAGGATCAATAGCCAGACTGGAAAGATAAGGAACATTCTTCCAACTATTAAATTCTGCGAGGAAGAAACCGCCACTGTCGCAGAAATAAATGAAGGCATGCTTTACGAAAGAATAGTTTAGGCAATGAGATTACGTATAAATGTTATAAGAATAACTTCACAAGCATGGGAAAACATTCATATCATTTTATCTAAGCTTGGAGAAATGCAATTTTTATGTATGAAAGATTCGTTTTTAATTCCGAGATTTTTTTTCGTACAATTGAACTGAAGTATTCACAAATGGAAACATTTACTTTAAAATAGCGTATTTTATTAAATGTAATACCTATATCAGCTTTCATGAAATGTAATATTACCCATTTCAGCTCTACATATCCACATCAGTTCAGCAATGCACTCCGCTCTGGAGGAATTAAACTGGGGCTTTATGATGCTGGAGCGGGGAATCATTGAAGTTAAGGTATGCATAATTTCCCAATTAACAGTAATTATAACTAACATTCCGCCAGTCAGAATGTTCTATTGATGCAAATGAGTACGTGATTCACTCATAGGTCATCCTTGCAGATACTTCTGTTGTATATGAATATACTATATTGTCTCTATTCCGATTGAGTGTTGCTGCTTTAGAAAGGTGGTGCTCGCTTTAGCACAAAAGTACCAAGTGTTAAGGTCAATCTGAATCAATGATAATCCTTCAGACGTGATAATTTTTTGTTCTGTTTGATTCGGGTTAAAAAAAAAACGTGTCGTTAATGGACACAGAATATTATCCAAAACTGTCAGACATAAATATGAAGAAATTTAAGGCTTATATCTTTTGAGAGTTTGAGTAATGGGAAAACTATGCGACTGAAGTTCTAGTCGAAAACAGGACTCTGGATTGTATATACAAATCGTGAAAAGCAATTATAAAGTAGACTAATATTTATTTATTGAAAGCTAAATCTTTATACATGTTTATCTGCATATACGGTAAATGAACAAAAATATAGAAGTCGTTGTGGAGCATGTCTTCGGGCTTTGCATAAAAAAGTATATTCATCGAATGCAGTGACAAAAACAAATGTTTGACAAGTGTACAGGTTGGACAAGTTATTGTGTGAACATTACATTGTTATACAACTGGTATTTTATGCTTTTGATACTTTTAAAAACTGCTTAAAAAGTGATCGGATAGACTGGTTTTGTGTACGTTTGCTTTATAACCGACGTATATTTTTTATGTAATTTTCGCATGCTCAGTCGGAAGTTAGTGTTATAACAGTTGCTTCTATTATCAATGCCTCAGACAAAAAGAAAACAGGACTGGTATAAAATACTGGACTAATTTATATTGATCACAAAACGATCACAAAATCTGAAGCAATGGGATGAATGCATCTCAATATTTGTTTTAGTGGTGTGAATCATAAAATTAATTTAGATCAGGTCTACTTACAAAATTTCATAACCAAAACTTTTGAATTTGAACATGACGTTATATGCTTTGTTTTCATTTTGAACATTTTGCAGGGTAAGGGATTACAAAAGACTTACTACCTTATTGGAAAAAGAGGGTACACTAAACCAATGCCACGAACAATAATACGGTATATATTTATTTTAATACTTTCTTGGTTTTCTTGGTCTTTGTTATAAATGTCTGATATTTTAACTTCAAAATATCAATATGGCAAAATATTATCTCCGTGTTTTTATGAAAATAGCCCTGCTTTGAAGGTAACCTTTGTTTCCACATTTTCAAGCACCTTGTACACAGAACAATGTAATATTACATGCAGTCTAAACTGATGTACAAGTTGGTTAAAACAAATAAGGGGTGATTTTGTTTCAAAGCTAACTGCATAAGCTAAAATGTGAATTATCGCCATAATAAACAACGCCTGGTATATTTTGCTAGCTACATTTTCAACAATATAATTTTAAAATGATCCGAGTACGCGTCTGTCATTTTTCATTACTTTAGTTATGCATGTATACCGAAAGAAGCTTTCTTCCCGTATGTAATAAATAAATAAATAAATAAATAAATAAATAAATAAATTTATTTTCAAATATTAATTATGTTTACGTATTTTAAACTTAAAGGTCTCTCTCTGTGAAATACGCATGAAAACATACCTGGTATGAAGGGAGGCGGAAGCTAGCTATTAGCTATCAGATTTGCATTAAGTTTGACATGAAACCCATTATAGTACAAATCACACAGGTCATGTAGGCATTCAACGCCGACTACTTCATTAATGGTTGTAATTTTGTAGAATTTGATTCTGCTTATCTTTAAGTGGCAAGTATTCACTTCATTTAGATTCTTATTCATCCGTATTCCTTGGGAATATCATTATTTAGACGACCTGAAAAGCGCATACGGCAAAATCAATATTAAAGTATGTAGACATTTGTGGACGAAATGAACCTAAAGGTGTGATCCAGTAAAATCGGTATTGAATGGCGCGCTTTGATGTCACAATGAAAGCTACGCGTATTGATAAACAAATTCGTACTACCCTTTATTGTGACGATTCCACTTGACGTGCTCTTTTCTTGACCAAAATTGAGGACACGGCTACCATTGTAAAAGACCACAGAGATTGATAATTTTCGTCTGGAAGTTTCTTGTTGACAGTTAAGGAGCAGGTCATTCAATAATCACGATTGAATAGACTTTGGTTAAAGAAAATTAGTGTTTAATGTTAAAGGAAGAATTTATATTTAATTTAAAATGAATAAATGCGCATACATGACCCATGTGACTTGCCATCACTTTCCTTCTGAACCTATGGGATTCGTTGAAGAGGGGAGGGGAGTGGAGAGAGTGAGAGAGAGAAAAGGGGAGGAAGGGAAGGAGTGAGAGTGTTTAAGAAAATATATGACATTATTTTACATTCAACATTTGCAGGCTCCAAGAAAAGTTTAAAAAGTACGAGGAATCTGGCAGACCGGCATCTCCCACGGACACACATATTTCCAATGGCAGTCAGCATGAGAGCACTAGTATGTATGGTAACGCTTTCAGACGAGCTTCTATGGCAATTTCTTTCATTAAACGTGTCGCATCTTTCGAAAATTCCCCTGCCGCAAGTAGAACACCTTCAGAGGTGTCAGTCCGACGTAGTGGAAGCAGGACCCCATCCGAGGTCACCGTTCAGGATCTCGATGTTTCATACGACTCGATGACCTCTGAACTTCAACCTTCGAAGGAAACTCTGCGTCAACAGGGGTCACTCGACAGACCTCATTTATCTGACGACAGTGACAACAGTTGCCATGGAGACAAACTTTTCGTTTCAAGAGGTAGTAAGAAAAATAAGCCAAATAGACTGACTATCCCGAAAATAGAAATTTCGTGACATTTAACAATAATTTCGATGGAACTGTCAGACTGCATGAAGATCTAAACCAGGCTGAAGCTGATTCAAATGATCCTTTCCACCAGACCTGAAAATAGTGTGACGACTTTAAATGACACTGTTCACAGTTTTTGCTTTCATTTCAAATGATGACTGTCCCAAGAAATGCAGACATATTGTGGAATTCGAGGAGTATCTAGAACAACTAGCAAATGATATAATTTACGATTCTCAAGACTCCTCGCTATTGTGTTCTAAAGTAAGTCGAATTAGTGACCCGCTTAATTTACATGCAGTTTGATTTGTACGCATTTGTAACTCTTTCTATTATTCAGCTGATATAGATTTTAAATATAGAGGTCCATTTTATACAATTCAGGGGTTTTCGTTATCATCAGACGACAAAATCCGTCCATTCATTTCTATTTATTAGAATATGGGCAGCATATCAACCGTCACCGTATGCATGTCAAACATTGCAATCGCCTTGTTTTCATCCTTAATCGCTCACAGAAATGAAGGAGTATTCATTTTCCCATCTCATAAACATGCATTTCAGACATAACCCATCCCACACACGTCTTTTGAACAAAACTCAGTCTCATCAAATAATCCCTTTTAGCTAACTTGTTTCACCAAATTCTTTAGCTAACTTTTTAGCATAAAAAGCTGTCATATTTTGAGTAAGTTCCTGTTCCTTGAATGTTCCTATTACCACTGCAGGAAATGAGAAGTATTTCATATAACACGAAAACCGTCTTGTGATTAAGTGGCCTGATGACAGAAAGAAAGAATGAAATACTTTATATATAATAATAACTTGAAGAGCTATACATTTAGCTCCACAATTACGTGTCTGTTTTTATTTATCTGCCTAAAACTCTTTCGGCCTCTCTATGAAGTTTTCAGAATGGGATAGCATTAGAAACAAGGCATGGCAGTTCCAAACACAATCTGTACGATTAGCTGATGTTGGTGTCTCTGAATTGAATTTTTTTATAATTCCAGAGCTATCCGATTATGCATTTTAGTTAATAAAGATGAAACTGTCTTCTTTTGCACTATATTCACCAATTTCTTTTCTTCTTTTCTTCTTTTTTCGTTTAGTTTTAGTTGAATATTTATATGAAATAATCGCTAGAGGTTTGCAGTACTTTGTTGAAAAAATAGTTATTAAATACATGCCATCTCCTATGTATAATCATAGATAAAGTTATTATAAATTAGTATTGCCATGAATTTTGTACATACTCTTTGAATGAATGAATTTTTAAATATCAGTCATATCAAGAACAGTTTTTGTGCAATCCAGAGAAAGAGTATCGTTAGAGGGGGAAGGGTTCTGTACCTTCTTTTCTTAGTTTTTTCTTTGAATAATTTTCTGCATGATTCATATTGAGTGCAGTAGTGATTAATTCTAATTTTTAGATCTTCCCGAGGCGGTGCGGTCATGTAAATTCAGTTGTGTAGAAAATTATCCGTCTTTAAACAAAAGTACTTGGAGATCACCCGCAAACAAAACAAGCGGTTTAACATAGAGGTAAAATCAAGCGATTCTTTGATTTTTTCCACTGGAAAAAAAGAAATTGGTAAACAATACATTATATATAGAGACTAGCCGCATCAGAATTAAAGGACCTACTTCATTGATGTTTTGGCTAGAAAATGATAATGAGTACTTTATTTTAAGTTAAAAAGGTGATAACAAGATTGAGTCTGTTCTCATTCATTACATTCTTTATTTATTGCATGGAACCATTGTTGGTGTACATATCTCTGTGCTCCACATTAGACATACACCTATTCAAAACTTTATTTATTCACGTTATCGTGGACTATTGGTCATTTTCATGTGAAGTTTAAACCTTGCAGATTTTACTGAAGTTAATCAAATTTTTATGATTGTAAGACATATCAATTAAAATGTAAATACTTCAGTTTTAAAACAAACAACAGGGAAAAAAAAACTCCCAAAACATATACTGAATTCTAACACACACACACAAAATATATATATATATATATATATATATATATATAGAGAGAGAGAGAGAGAGAGAGAGAGAGAGAGAGAGATGCACCTTTGTAAACAATCTGGCAACGAAGAATGGAAATTCTAGTCTTTTTTCGACTCTCAAAAGCCTACTTTCAGTGTTCTTAGGCATTCCAAAACCGGGAAAGAAAATAAATCTTACTAGATACGCCACCTGAGAATAATGAAACCAGGCTGCTTAAGTAAAGACGACTCTAAAACGGTCATTCACTGGCAAATATAAAATAAAATCATGATCTGTTTTGAGCCTATATCTTTCAACAATTGGTTTATTAAGCTCATTATTCATTCACTTACATTTAATTACTATTTTTGTAGTTCTTGTTGATATTAGAATTATTGCTGAGGCTACTGTTATCAAGGAGACAATGAATTACCCTTGGTATGTTCTACGGCTTCATCTCTTTATATTATGGGATAGATGACGCTCTTGATCCTGTTTTGTAGGTCAAAACCAGCTTTATTGGCAATTTATCATCGTAGTTCAAACCAATCAGGTGCGATATCTACACTTTTTAAATAATACTTCTGCTAGATCCATCATCATGTATATTTAACGTTTTCTGCAATGTTTAACGTTTGTCTTGTTTGTCTGTGTTTTTGTAATTTTACCTTTGACCGGGACTCATTTACAGTCCGAAGCGCTTAGGCTAGTTCAAATGTCACTTTTTCTTGACCCAATTTTAGTGTAGCATGTTTTGTACAGATTGTTAGCTTGCTTGCAATGCACGTAATTTTCAGCTAGTATAGTGATTATAGGTCACATTGACCAACTTTGCTGCATGGGAGTGCTTCAGTATTCTATAGCGGCAAGCAATATGAAAGAATTATGTTATTGATAGAGCGCTTTTGCAAGTAATATCTACGTCACGTAGATAGAAAGTTAGCATTGATATCTGATCTACTGCTTTACCAGACTGGGATCATGTTACCTTTGCTTCAGTTGTACTGTTAACATCATTTGCATGACCTGAATAAAAAGTACAGTGACTCAAATATTTTCTCCATTTCTATCCCTGTCTCGGTTGTACACATTCTATCTGCGATAGATAGAGCAAGGTTTTAATAAACCACATGGATTAATAAATGAATAATGAACATCGTACTCGGTCTTTCTTGCAGTAAATTAAATAATCCAAGATAGTTGGACCGCTAGACATTGAATGAATGTTTGATTCAGCATATACGATAAAAAGAGAGATAGGTGAGTGGAGATGGTAATTAAAAAGTCTGATTCTGTCCAAAAATTCAAACACCAAGTTTTGTGTATAATCTTCTTTCTAATATTGACATAATATGAATGGTTATTTAGTACCAATGGCTACGATGTAACAAGCTCATAATTCCCTGTTGCAGACAAATAACTGCCCAATTAAATGGTGAAATTCCCCTGTACTTTTGCAGTTCTAGAGAACCAGGTTTTCATTTTATTTCTCTTTTTGACCAGTGGTCTTTGAAACCTTTTCTTTTAAAGAAAGCTAGAACAATGCGGTTGCAGCTCCTAAATCAGACATGAGCAACTTCCTCCAGGGCGAGGATATTATAAGTGATTTTTAAAGCCACACCCTGTGATGTAAATTAACGAATACAACTAGGTAACAGACCGTATTTTGCCCACCCCTGTCCTAAATTGTCGATTGTGCCTTCATCATGGATATGAATATTTACAGTCATTATTTTAACAAGTGAAACAAAATTGAGGCATTATTTGAACAAGATAAATTTATAAACTGTCCCTATCCTAAAATTATCGTAAATTTCCGACTTCTTTTATCGATGCAATAATGCAACCATTAATATCATTAGCAGATATTAAAGAAATAATCCATACAAATCGACGATTTATGCCTTCAGAATACATAAGGAGAAGAAAATCTACGTTTTTTGAGTAAATGTAACGAAATATTGTACTCGTGAAGTGGATACATTTTATATTGTCTCAAGGGACTTATCTCTTCCTGACAATGTTTCACAAGTCGCTTGTGAAATATTACCTTATATCTGCTCATACAACGGAGATATCCTCTATATGTCGCTATAATAATTATTAAATCGCCACAACGGCGATGCCACCTTTATCGCCACAGTAGCAATATAAATTTTGAAACTACCTTCCTTTCCATTTGGGAAATATATTTGACATTATGTGTGTTATTCAACTCTGTATTTTGATATTTAAATCTATTTCATTTCCTTCTCCTTCTTCTTCTTCTTCTTCTTCTTCTTTTCTCAGGATCAAAAGATCTTAAAATGTGTCAAGACTGCAGACCCTTTAGTCAATAATGCGACGCCATCAAAAATGCCTGAAACAGAACTTCTTACAACAAAAGGTCGACGTGAGGTATTGACATTTTAAAATTAGTTTTCCACATGAATTCTGCAAATCATGAATTTACATGCACTGTTACTATTCGATATTCTGTGACCCACACGGTATAGAATACCTTTTACACTCTACGACAAAACAAATACATGTTTAGGAAAATCGCATTGTTAAATACAGTATGTGTGTGTGATTTCGATTTTTAACGTAGCTTTAACAATTTTTCAGTCATATCGCTGGGATGTCTACAGTGTGAGAGTTTAAACTTTATAGTAATGTCCAGCACTGGGGCATCATGCCGCAGACATGTAGCATGATGTCCCACCCAGTCACAGTATCCTGACACCACGCCGATCAGTCCTAGCACTAACCTCTTAATGCTGGGCTGCAAGCGAGGCAGTTGCTAGTACCATGTTTAAAAGTCTTTAATATGACTCGGCCGGGGGTTCGAACCCACGACCTCCCGCATCTGAGGCGGACACTCTAACCACTAGGCTACCGGAGCGGTCATTAAATACAGTAAGAACATTGTTTAAATAGCGATTAAAAGTTTCGACACAACCATAATCATGTTTGAGAGATCGCGCATTGATGAGTGTTGATTACAAACCAAAATTAAGTGACAATCGAAATTTGGTTGCAGAGTCGTTACCGAACTTGACTTAAGGCTGCCAGGGCCAAAATTTCACAGCTGAATGTAGAGATTAAGAAACTAAAGAATAAAAGTCCTTACAAGTAACACAAAATCATTAAAATATTTTATTTAAAGGTGTTACGATCTGAAATCTGTTGGATGTGACCACTCTGTGATGTTTCTACAGCAACCACCCACCCCACCCCAACAATGTCTTCATTTTCCTATGAAAATAGACATTAATTACACAATCCGAAAAATTATTTGTATAAAGTTAAATTTGAAAAAGGACGTAGTCTTAAATTATTGTAAATTTGGAAACTTCTTTTTATGGATGAAGTAATGCAGTCGTTATTTACATTGGCACAGAATAGAGAAAAAAATCCATGCAAATGGACGGTTTTTGTCTTCAAATCATATACAAATAAAAAGAAAATATACGTTTCTCTTGAGTAGATATAAGGAAATATTTCACAAGTGAAGTGGGCAATATTGTATTTTCATGAGTTTCAGAGCCACGAGCGACAATAGAAAATGTTTCCACTTCACTGCCTTATGAATGTATGCACAAATTAGTCAAAAAGATAATTGAAACGAGATTTCTCTTTAAACATATTTGTATTCGCTTTAAGTTTATGAAAAGTAAGTACAGTATTTAGTAAATGGGCGTATGACATAAATAAATTATAGCGTTTGTTCTGTAGGATTGTGTGGACTCGCCCAAAGTGTATGGGGCTGATAAACTCGACCCCCCCCCGCCCCGTACTTTGGTATCATCCACATCTATCCAACGGTATTAACACTCTAATTTTATTTTCTTGCATGTCTACGATCGTGTTTTTCAATGTAGAACACCGGTGTAGAATATCTCTATCCTATCTCAGATTTGACTTCCTACTGCGAGCATAATGCTCACAAAGTAGCAAAAACTTCCCATCTCCATCATCATTTGAATATTCTTTCACAATAATTTAGAAACACATTATTTGCAGCACATTTAGGTACTAAAAAAGCAGTGACTGAATATAATTGTCCCACAAATAGGTAGTTTTGCACTGTTCGACCTAGCTACATGTGGGGCTTCTTTAATCTTATCTCGAGTCGAAAGGTCTTTGTTGTAAATGTTGCTTTTTTAAAGCCCATATTCTCATTTTTGAAGAGTAAATCAGTTCTAGATGAAAGCTGACTCTATGACTATTTCATTTTTTTAGTCTGTCTAGATCAATCTAATGGATAAGAGTGGACTATTTTTTAGCCTGTTCACATTTGTATCATTGCCCAATTCGTCTGCAGTACACAGTTCGGAAGCTGTGTATTGCTACTACCATACCCCTTCCAACTACTATCCCTAAAATGTGTTCAAACGTCTTTTAAAGTTTGCGCTGAACATTTAGGCTTAAACGTAACTTTTTACCCTCTATCTTGAGGTAATGAGATTTTCAATGGATGTCTTGCTTTTTGAAAGTTACATCAATATTCTCAAGACACCATTTTGATTTCAACCCCCATTTTTCGTTCAGAAATATGAGAAAAAGAATCCTGCATTAAACTTTAGTATAGGTTAAGAACATTCCATTGTCGGCATCAAAATTGTTCATCAAAAACATGAGACCCAAAATTATCACCCTCGGATGGAATTTTCCTATCCTACAGTGATGCTAAAATGAGAAATTATTCAGTTCGTTTTATAAATTAATTTGAATGGATCAATTATGTAAAATGGTATTATATTTTATATTTCTGTTTCTGTTGCTTCCTGTGATTAAATCATTCGTTTGAAAATGACATCAATTCTTAATAAAGAATATGCCTGAACTAAAGACTTTGATATTTCCTTTGTAAATAATAATAATAATAATAATAATAATAATAATAATAATGACGACTTTGTATAGCGCCTAATCTTTAGAAGCTCCAAGCGCTTTACAACATTTGACAACACTTAAAAAACATATATAATGATATGATTACAAAAATAAAAACAAACACCATGAAATTAGAAAACAGAATACATGCTGTAAATATTTAAGGTAAGGAAACATTATTAGGTCTTTTAAGTCTGTTATTGCAGCTGAAATAGGTGAGTTTTAAAGAGTGTTCTTGAATGAGATCACTGTGTCTTTGTGTCTAAGTTCAGTGGGCAATTCGTTCCACGTTGCTGGGCCCTGGTATGCAAAAGAACGTTGTCTATATGATTTCATTTTCATAGTGGGAATAATGAGAATACGAGTGTCAGAAGAGGAAATTAAGTATCTTGCTGGTGTGTACACATGGGTGAGGTCAGATAGGTATGTTGGACTGGAGCCCGTCAGTGGAACGTAGCACAGAGAACAAATTTTGTGTTTAATTCTGGATTGTATGGATAGCCAGTGTAGGGTACAGAGCAGGGGGAAGGCGTGCTCTGATCGTGGTACTCTAAGGATGATCCGAGCAGCTGTGTTTTGAAGTTTCTGGAGTAGATATTGAGACGAACCAGACAGAATTGAGTTACAATAGTCCAGTCTTGAAAGTACTAAGGAACACACAAGTGTTTTTTAGTGGCATCAACTGAAAGATACTTGCGAATGGAGCTGATGCGTCTCAGCTTAAGATATGCAGCCTTGCATATGTTTATGACATGTTGGTGCAATGAGAGAGTACTGTCGAGAGTAACACCTAGGTTTCGTTCTGACTGTGTGAATTTAATGTTGGTGTTGCTGATATTTATTGTCTGAGGTAAAGGATGCGAATGAGAAAGTTTTTGTGTTGTAATCAGAATGGCTTCAGTTTTATCATCATTCATCTGCAGCTTGTTACATGTCATCCACGATTTCACATCGGAAATGCACCTCTCTATGCATTGGATGGTAGCTTCAACTTCAGTTGGGTGGCTAGATTTGTATATTTGGGTGTCATCAGCATACAACTGGTGAGACACTGGATGATGATCTATGACACTTGAGAGTGGCTTAGTGTATAGAATGAAGAGAACAGGTCCAAGAACAGACCCCTGTGGAACACCACAACATAGATCAACTGGGCTGGAGTGTTTTCCATTTGCGGACACAATTTGTATCCTATTGACCAAGTAGGACTTGAACCACAGCAAGGCTGTATCGTGAATGCCAAATACATGCTGGAGACGGTGCAGTAATATATCATGGTCTATTGTGTCAAATGCTGCAGACAAGTCAAGGAGAGTGAGGACTGTAATCTTTCCGCTATCCAAAGCAGAGAGAAGGTCATTGACTACTTTCAGAAGAGCA
>JAECUM010093837.1:0-47261 GCA_016617855.1 Megalonaias nervosa | reverse complement strand
ACCAGCGTTGCACTTGAGGTAAACGAACACTTTTCAGTCGAGTTTTGGCAGCACGAGACAATTTCTGAACTCCTCCGTAACCTGCAGGATGGGATGGATCGTAGTAAATGCTGGCTAACACCTTCTCCGTGTTTTAATAAGGGATCTACTCTTCACTGATGCTCCTCTTTTCTTCGTGTGGTAGTTTCTTGGATTATAATGCCTTACGTGTCCGTCGAGCGATAGGTGTCGAGGAGGAAGATGTCTGAACTGGGGTAATCAGTTCTTGTTTCACTTCTGGTTTCCCTTCTTTCTTTTTCTCTTCTGAGGAAGAAGGGGTAGCCATCATCCTTTTAATCCAACCTATTCTGGATGTAGGTGGTGTTGTTAACTTGCGTACTTTTTCTGGTGGAGTTTGAAGCTCTTCTTCTTTTTCTGTCTTGATCACTGGGACTAGTCGTGGTGGTGGACTTTCTGTCTTGATTACTGGGGCTAGTGGTGGTGTTAGTGGTGATGGACTTTTCATCAAGGCCTTAAAATCTTTCAGAGTGGGTAGAGCTGTTTCGTCTAAAGCTTTCTGGTGAAAGAGTTGCAGTCGTTGCAACAATTGACCGTACCGTTGCGATTTTTCCGTTTCTGACAAATCGTTGCGATCCATCAAGGATTGCAATTCTTGTTCTAACTGGGACATCTCGGTCAAATGAGGATTGGGAGGTAAATGCGGGGTTCGTTGTTGTTGCCAACGATGGTATTCCATCCATCGTTTCTAAGGCACTAAAGCTAGTTTTCGTCCTTCCATTGGATTTCAAGGATCACGTCTGAGATGTTTTGACTCCAGAGATCCCTTTTATCTTCTTGGATCTGTTTATCTTCATCCTCCCAGGATGTTTCCCAATAGTCCTTTCAGCAAGGGTCCTCCTATTGTTCCCATTACTTCTTTCAGTAAGGGTCCTCCTATTGTACCCATTACTCCTTTCAGTAACATGGGTAAAAAAGGCAAAATTCCTCCGCGTTGCACCAACATCTTTTTCTTTTGACCAGTGGGTGTTTTCTTTTGGACCATTTGGCGAAGAACGTGTCGATGTTTGGCTAAGCATTCTTTCTGGTGTTTAGACAAAGGTATCGTGCCTTTCAAGACATTCAGACAAGATTCGCACACGGTATCGATGACATCTTTGGAGGCAGTTTGAATGAGTTTTTTTCGCATGGGTAGAGGAGCTTTGGGCAGGACGGACAACATGTCCCAATGTTTGGCTAAACGAGGTGGCAGTCCTTTCCTTTTCTTTCCTTTGGGGGCAGAAGAGGAATGTCTTTTTGGGGGTGACATCTTTCTCGGTTGGTTCGTTGGTTCCGTGGCACACAGCAAAAAATACACTAACGTCGATGACTTGTCACACGGTCTTTTATCCTTTTTTGGGGGGACTATCGCTTCGTCATAAAGGTGACGATGTTTTCCAAAATCACCAAAGAATCCTCCTCTTTGGTGACTCCTCTTTTTCTTTGGATGAGTGTGCCTTTTCTGGGGGTGACGTCTATGTTAGACTAAGCGCATTTTCGGATGACGAAACTGTCTTTTTCTTTTTCCTTTCTGGACAGAAGAACGACAATGAGGAGACATCTTTTGGTGCACAACATACACTGAAGTCCATGATTTGACATGCATCCTTTTATCTTTTTGGTTGCTTTAGGAAGTTAGAGAACGCGTTCTCAAACTTTGTGGCGTGATTCTCTATTAACTTATCCATATTAATGTAAAATCCTCCTCTTTGGTGGCTTCTCCTTTTATTCTTTGGACGAGTGTGTCTTTTCAGAGGGTGACGTCGATGTTTGGCTAAGCGCTTTTTAGGATGACGTAACTGTCTTTTTCGTTTTCCTTTTCCTTTATGGACCGAAGGAGGAACACGATGGTAATAGTGGGCACGTCCTGGAGGGGACATTTTTGGGTGTTCAGCAGCACAACAACACTGACCTGTATTGTTTGCCTAAGGTCTTTTTATACTGGAATGCGTCGCCACTGATTGTCTTTACGTCGTATCAACTTGATGACAGGCAACACACGTCGTGGAGGAGTTCGCAACGGACTAAATCGGGACAGTTCTTGCTTGGACAAATCCAGTAAACTCTGTAACACACCTGTTCTCTCATGGACTTTGATTTTGGGGGCAGGTACTTTGTGAGCAGCGACCACTGCCGCTAAAGAGGAAGAGGGTGTCACTGCTGGAGGAGAAGTGTTTCGTAACACTCTCTTGCGAGTAGAAGCTGTTTTCTGTGGACTTTTCTTTTTCTTTTTCTGAGGCTGTGACCTGGTCTTCACACCGTTGCTCTTTTTCTTTTTCTTCTGGGTACGTTTGGGCGAGGCTTTTTTCTTGAGCAGAACTTTGGGAGCATTGGGATCCCATTTTAAGAGGGAACGAATGATGACACCTCCTAGAGAACCGCTACCTCCAGGTTTTAAAATGATTTACTTTTTGGTTTGAGTGTCGATGCGAGGATCGGCTGGTTGCGTCAAGGCGACTTTGTTTCTCTCAAAAAAAACGTTTGGTTTGATGTGGAATCTGAATGATGCCTTGCAGTAATTGACCTGCTGTCACCGTAAACCATCGTAAGACATCTTTGAGACTAGCTTCTAAGACACGAGCACGTATTTGTGGATTGTTTTCGCGACTGATGCCATACAAGGCACGAATCAATTTAATGGGAAGATGAGACTGAAGGGACGTCATGTTGACGATGTGTGAGACAGAGTCAAAGTGACCGAGGTTTTTATAGACATTTTTTGGTGATTGTGATTAAGTCGAAGAAGGGGACGTGTACACGACAGGCCCTCCGTCATGGCACCAGTGGTGAAACAGATGGGTACGAAATCGCAAATAATCGGGAGTGGTGGGTTTTAAATCCACGAGTAAATAAGCGTGTGGGGTTTGAGTGGCATCGTCGTACGCATTTGTCAGCCAAGGCGTTCCTAACTGTTTGGCTAAGACTTGTACTTGCGATTTATCTCTAGGGCTTTTAAGCAACACCACGTAATGAGCATTGAGACTGATGGTACGATGGGCTTTACTTTGTTGAAACAAATTGTGGGTGATGTAAATGACACTGGCATTACGATGATGCCCTTTGCGCGTAAACCAGAGTTTAATTTCTTCTTCGTCTTCTCCTAACATGTCGTCAAAAATAACCAAATGAGTTTGACTAGGATCAGACACGATCCCGTCGTCCTCGCCAGGAATGCCTTCCACAAAGACGATGGAATCGCCTTGACTTTCTCGCAGAAGGCTGTACGCCGATTACCACTCTTTGTAACACAACACGATGCGTTGAGGTGGACGATCGATCAAATGATGTTTATGTTCGATCAAACGTTTGACAAATTCGGTTTTGCCTGAACCGCTAGGTCCAGCAATGAGCATGTTAACGGGATGGCGAAGATACAAGGCCTCCCAATTAGTCCGATCTACGTGTTCGTCAACTACTTTGACAGTGGAGGAAATTAGAGCAGAGATAGTGGAGGTAGCCATAGTAGTGTAAGAAATGTCACTTTTGACACGAAGACAGACAAGACAAGATTTTTTATGCTTTTTTCAGGACACGTTTATTGTCATCTTTAATTGTGAACAACACAAAAGACAAAAATACATAAAAGCCAAATGGTTAAGTACATAAATAAAAGACACATCAAAACGATCATAGTGGAATATAAACAAGTCTCTGTACAACATTTGTCGTGATCAAGAGGTGAAATCGTAGGGGTAGTGTGTAATGTTCTGAGAGTCTCTACACCCCTTGGCACAATCACACAAGAGTCCTCCCGGAATGGCCTTTCAGGGATGTCGATCACGGTCCTGTCCTGAAGAGAGTGGTTTTCCTCGGTCACAACTTCTTCTTCTTCTTCTGGCACTGTCACTAACACTGGTTTAAAAGTTACTTTTTTCACGGAACGTTTTAATTTTTTAGGATTACAAATCTTTGGCATAGTGTGCCACTTCTTTTGTCCATGCCTCAAAACCCCAACTTTTCCAATCACGTATATCTTTCCAGTGAGGGTGTAAGTCACAAGCTACACACACGTCGTCGTACACTTCTTCAGTGCCTAAAAGTTGAAGAATCTTGTTTTCCCGTAGAGGTTGAGAAGTATCAAGATGAAAGCGCGAAGCTTTGAGCAGAATGAATCTCTCGTGTACATTTAAAGGGACCACTTTCATGCTTTTTGGATTGGTATGTACTTTCGTAAAGAATCCACAAGGAATTGGGTGGTAAACGAAATTCCAGAAAGCAAGTCCCTAAGACACACACTACACGTCGACCCCAATTCAATGGACACAGTTCTCGTAATAGGTGTTGGTAATCCTCCACAGTTTGAATAGTGTCATTGATTTCAATCCACGGAATCTGTTGTATCACAAATGATAAAGGTCGTGGCATAGTAGTCTGTTTTTATACCTCTTTTCTCTTACCTCAAACACTTCTCCTAGAGCGAAAGTAATGGACGTAGTGAGTCATTTCTGACCACTGCCATTCCAGGAAACGGTCAAGAATGTCAATAAAATCTTCAAATGTAAATGTTCTAAAGCGAAATAGTAGAACGAACGCACCCTTGATCCAGCGAAATCGGACTTGTTTGTTGACTTTTGTCAATTTCCTCTTGTGAATTTCTCGACACCAAAGTTCTACAGTCACTAATTGAGATTTGGCTCTGGCAAGTCTCTGCCAGATGTCCTTGTAGATCTTCTCTTGCAATTCGTTTGGTAATCTTTGAGTATTATTTTTTAAATCTGGTTTAAATACTTGTCTAGGGGTTGTCCAATGTTTGACTCCTAGCCACGTAGCTGGTTTCTTACACGACATGGTATGGCCACTTCAATGACGAAGTCCCACTAAAGGTAGGTAGTGACAATCTGGAGACCATCGAGCATGTTCCATGTAGGCGCAATCTTTCTTCTCCCACTCGTGAAGTGACTCACCGCAACTGAAGCACTTGACTTTATCCCCTTCGCCCAAGTAGATAAATCCAGTCCTAGCTAATTCTTCGGGGGTAGGTCCTCCCAGATATTTTGGCCATTTTCCTTGGAAGGTTTGGATCCGACTTTCAAAGTCGTAGTATTCAGGCAAACGCACAGGGAACGAATATTCGTCTTTCACAGGTTCATTTTGATGAGGGTACGGTGAAATATGCAGGAGTTTGCTCAGTTTTACATGACATCCGTAGGGTGGTAACCGCATGGTTTTGTAATGATGACATCCACCATGAAAACCAGTAAAGTGAAAAGGAGTACGATAACGAGAGGCATCGCTTTCGCATCCGTCAGGTTTGACACGCACAGCATCACTTTCCATGGTAGGTACAGTCGTAGCAAAATTTCCATGGTGTGGTACTGAATCGCTGAGGTCATAGCGTACGGCATCCCTGCCATCGCAAGGCACAGCATCGTACTCGAGTTTGCTCTTGCTTGATACTTGCTGTGTGAAAGGATTCATCCTTCTTGCTTGTTGCTTGTAGTGACAATAAACTATCGGTCTTGGACGTTGTCCCTTTTTATATGCTGACCAATATCAGCGTGTCAGTACGGTAAAGTGAAGTGGTTGGGAAGCCGTACTCGCTTCTGGTACACGATTTGACAGACTTTTTCCAAGGGTAGGATGACACTTTGGTGTGTGGGTAAACGTACAATCTTGTGCGGTTACCGTGGGTGGTCAATTTAAAATTTCCATCCTGTCCAGGCTGCAAGGCTTCTTTCAAGACGCCAAAGTTCACCACTCGACAGGTGCGATAATTGAGAGTCAATCCTTTCACTTTGCACTCCGTGTACACTTCTCCTTGTTTGTCCCGGTATTCGTAGCCGTAATTTGTGGGACCGCCACTTGCAAAGCTTAGAATCTTGTTGTCTGGATGCTCGTCCGTCCAGGCTCCTAAACCGTCTCCTTCGATGACAGGTTGAGGTTGACCCAGGCGATCGATGTAGATGCAACTGTTCGTGTCAAAATACAGCACACGATCTCCTAACAGTTCTAAAGCTTCGTAAAGTTTTAAGCGAGCATGGGCTGTCACGTAAGCCGCAATGATGACATTTCCAAATTCGTCGGCTTCTACAAAGTCCAGTTCTTCTTCGTAATTGACTAAGATCAAGTCCTCACGAAGGACGTCCACTTGTTTCATGTATTTAGTTTTGTCGTGAATCATCTAGAAGTAGCGGGAAGGTTCTGTCAAATACTATGTCTTGGGAAAACACGGTCGTTGTGCCATTTTCCCCACAAGCAATTCAACATCACTTTGGCAAACGATCGCCTTCCTTCGTTTTTCTCGATGTAGTCTAAAGTGATCCCTTCCTGCTCCCAGTATTTCTCTTTGAATATTTGTTTTTGGTCTTCGGGAGTGTGTCAGCAGGAAGGATAGCCGCTGGCTTCTTGTTTCAGTTTCAAAAAGGCATTCACGTAGTCTGCGAAAATGCCTTTTTGAGTCTCGTCGCCCTTGTGGTATTTTTCTGTCTTGGGAAAGTGGTAAATTTCGTACACTTCTAACAGTTGGTATCCCAAGTCCAGGGCTTTGAACAATTCCACGCTGACCCACGTTCCTGTCAAGGCGCGTTCTTCCTGAGTGTGCTGACAAGGTCGGTCTTGGTTGCACGTTGCGGCACAAGGGAAACATCAGTTTTCCTTGGCAATGGTGAGGTAAAACGGGATGGTACAAGTACGTGGGAGGCAAGACTTTACACTTGATCAATCCTTCGTATTGGCGAATGTTGTCCAGGCCAATGTGTTCCGTCAGCAATTGCGGGTGCCCTGCAGGAAAGTGACAACATTTGCACACGCACGGATACAGAGAACACACGTCCAAGTATTTGATTTCTTCT
Organism: Megalonaias nervosa; assembly: GCA_016617855.1. Classification (NCBI taxonomy): domain Eukaryota; kingdom Metazoa; phylum Mollusca; class Bivalvia; order Unionida; family Unionidae; genus Megalonaias; species Megalonaias nervosa. The sequence continues at coordinate 40,434 of JAECUM010093837.1, read as the reverse complement.
CCTTTCTCCTCGTCGGCTCGGTGCAGCAAACAGGTGGCATTCGTCCGTCCTCCGTACAAACTGTCCCTTGGGGTCAGTGGGTCCACCAGCTTGTAACTTTCCACGATACGCTTAAACTCGGGATCGGTTTTCAATCGCTGATCGTACTCGTGTTTCCACATTTCTACCACTTGGTATCCTTGCTGTTCTAACTTCAAGCGCCGCTGACAAGTGGCCTGGTACAAATCTTCCATGGTCCGTTGTAAAAACTGATTTTTAGTGTTACGTTGAGGGTAGCAGATAGGACATCCGTGAAATAAGCACCCGTTAAACTCGTACACGATCTTGGGGTTTTCAAAGTCCCAGCCATCCACTGAATACCTTCCGATGGTCTTTTCACCTCCTCCGTTGCGAGCATGTTGGATCCATTTGTCTTCCTTGTCACACAAATAATGTAGCCAGCGTAGGGCTTTGAACGAGTATTGACGTTTGACAAAATTGGTTGTTTGAGGACTGATGACAGCCAGGGTGTTTTCGGGCATGAATCGTTGGTGGTACACTAAGGAACACGCCTTGGCAATCTTGCAGGCTTCTTTCAAAGGGTCGATCCCTCCGTGTTCCATGAACAGTTCTCGAAATTTTCCACAGCAACGCCGTAAAATGTCCACGTCGGAACGACAATATTTTAACATTTCTTCCTGAAAGTCGAAAGGGTCCGAGACGTGAGTCTGGTACCAAGCGTAGAAAGCTTCTCGTTGTTGGGTACGCATGTTGTCGGGGTCGTAGTAGTGAGCCTCAGGCAAATGGGGTAGAACGGCGTGTTCATTGGCTTCGGTATTGAAAAGTGTGGAAAATAGCCATAGGCCATTTCTGTCATTCCAAACGTTTTAGGCATGCGGCTCAAAGGCATGGCCAAGTAACTCATCGAATCTTTAAACTGCACTTGTCCCACTTGCATGGAAATAATTTTGCCTCCGTTCAAAGTCACTTTAGGACGTTCGGTACTTTGTTCCGTATAGTATCTCAAAAGAAACTGTCCATCGTATCCCGATAAATTGTGAGCCATCACCGTGGCATGGCGATGACAATCTCCGTAACGTTCGATGTCTTCTTGGCTCCACGTCTTGTCGATAGGGTCTAAGATCCATTGGGCAAAATCGGTCAGCGTGTTTGGTCCCCGAAAGATTTTTTCACGTCCTCCAGGAATCTTGCTACAGTGAGGGCAATGAGTAAAGATAGGCTCTTGGATGCATTTCTCACACGCTCGATAAACCATGCAGAAATTAGGAATGTGAATGCCAGTCTCTTTCATGCATTCGAAATCGAAAAAGATGAAATTCCCTTTCTTGTGGTGATTATCTTCTTCTTCATATTTGGATTGGTATTTTTGAATGTAGCATTGGTGTTCCAAGTCCACGATTTGGCGACAAAAGTGACATCGCTTCTTTCCTGAACAGACGTGCGCTTTGGCATTATTGGTACGTATGCCTTGTCCACAAGTAGGGCACAATCTCAGGAGCTGACAAGCACTTTTCTGCTGTGAACCTTGCGTCTTTAGATGTTGTTGGTAACAGGTAGGACTGACAAACGTGCGCTGACAAACTTGGCAATGCACTCGATCTTGTCCTTGGTCCAGACAGGGCTTAGAGGCTAAACATCCCTCACATTTCGATCCGCAATGCTTGTGTTGCTGTCGATTGTTATAGCCATAATGACATTCTCATAGTAATAACTGTATCCCAGGAAAGGGGCAATACTGGTAATGGCGTCGAAATGTTCATCGTGATGATAGACGTGAATGTATTTCCATCTTTGAAATTTTTGCCTCGAAACAACAGAGGTCCGCGCACTTCTTGAGGGTGCACTTTCAAGGTGTAGCGTGGAGCTACGACGTCTTGCAACTTTTGCATTTCAGGAATACCGCAGCTGCTTGCTGTAACAGGAGTTCTGCTTCTCTTCGTTGTTTGGCTCGGTCCGATTGTCGAATAGTTTGCCAGGCTCTTTTCCATTCTGCCGTGTCGTTCTTGTCGGCATACGTTCGTCCCACCACGATGGCACGGGTTAAACACATGTTGTCTTGAGGATTGTTAATTTGGACGAGGCTCGTTTTGGTGCTGCGAAGGTTGTCTACCAAGATCACCTTTTTGCGTCCTGTCCCTTGGGGAAGAGACATGTGGGTAATGAACAGTGTCGCTTTTCCATCGGTGATGTGAAACTTGTCGTTGGATTGTTGTACGTGTTGAATCTTGTCCATGACTTTGGAATGTGTCAATTCTGCTGGACTGCTAAACTCGATCCAAACGGGTGACTTCAAACTGTCGTGATGAATGGAAAGTCTCAAGCGATCGTCTTCTTTGGCTTGACATTGCTGTTTCAGTGTGGTTAACAAAGAATCCCACACATCGGTGATGAACCCTTCTGCTTCTTCCAACGGTATGTCGGACTTGAAATCTTTAAACTTCACCGCGTACGTGTAGGCCGTAGTTCTAAATTTTCTAGAGGAGCGTTTGTCGGTCTCTCGAATGTGGTAGTACTGTTCAGGGTTTACTGGTGGTGATGGACTTTGGTTTCGTGTAGACTCTCTGGGCCTAGATTCTGGCTCACTCATCTCATCTTCAAAATCGCTGGCATGAATTTGAGCCAAGACTTAGCTACTGTGCGAGGCGATAAATCACGTTTCTGCCTCTTACTTTCTTCTCCTTTCTTTACGAAATGATGCGATCGTTTCATCTTGACTGCACAAAGTCAAATGACTACATTTCAAACGCCATGGAACCCTATATATCCATATTAGGCTTAGTGCATATATAAAGGGCTGGTGCCTTCCCTCTCAGTATTCATTTCACTCTCAAGCCATGCAGCACGATGGAAGACCCCACACAAATCGATCTTCTGATTAGAGCTTTGCGAGGTGTCATACGAAAGTTTTCTTCAGATAAGCCGACGGACTACCTCCCTCCTTTCGAGATAAAAGTCAAGATACTTGCCATATCTGTCAGAAGAAAGGGCATTGGGCTACAGAATGTCCAGATCGTCAAAAAAACAAGACCAGTGTCAGAAGAGACAAAAGTCAAGATACTTGTTATCATTGTCAAGAGAAAGGACATTGGTCTTCAGAGTGCCCTAAGAAACAACAGGAGCAGAAGGAGGAAGAAGAAGAAGAGGTGCCCTCGGCAAAGGAAGAACCCCGACACGTTCAGAAAGAGAAGATAGAAAAGAAAAGAAGAAGAGAAAAAAGTGAGGAAGAAGAGGAGGAAAAAGTTGTGAAAGTGAAGAAAATAAGAAAACAGAGAGAGTGAAAGAAGACAAAAGAAACAGAAGAAGTCTATGAACTTTTTAAAAGTGTTGTGTTATGTTGTGTTGTGACATTGAATTGTAAATATTTGTACCAGAATAGACCAGACTGAGAAATCGTGTCTCTTGGTTTTGATTGTTTAGAATAATAAGGGTCTACACTCACGCACTCACAATACGTATATCATAGGGTTAAACAAGTTTTTTTTTTTTAGTTTTAATTGATTTTGGCAAAATGAATAGTCTCTCTTTTCGAAAGAAGTGAGTGATCCTGAAAAGGACCGTTGAGTGTTTGTTTTTTCTTTGAACATACTTAGGAACGAGAAGCAATCCGCTTTAACTGCCTTAAGCCTTTGCCACGGCCAAGGCCTACTTGTGGACTTGCTCCTTTTAATGATTGGGTAGAAATCACTAGGGGTGGTATCTCTGGTGTAGTAACAGGGCTGGACTGTTTGGCTCGGGAAGGTCTTTTTCTCTTGGGTCGTAATAAAGATGTCTGATACATTTGTTTCAGACTTCTTAACTCCGCCAAAATGTCCAAGAGTACCGTTACCGTTTGAGGTTCACTGTTCTCCTTCTCTCCTAGACCTTGTTTCTTCTCTACTGCTTCTTCTTCATGTCGTTTCCTTCTTGCCTCTTCTTCTTCTCGCTGTTGCTGTTCAAGAAGAAATGCTTGTTCTGCCTCTTTCTGCTGCTGTAAAAATTTCTTCAATTCTTCTTTCTGTCTTTGTTTAAAATCCTCGACGTGTGGTAAAGAAGGAGAAAGTGGCGAAGGTACTGGTACAGGAACAAATTCTTGCGAAGAAGAGAAAAAATTTTTACTAAATCCCAGTTGAAATCAACCTCTTCTGGAAGTTGCGCTGTGTTAACTTTGGTAGCCGCTGCTATGCCATCGCTTTTCGTCTCCACAGCCGGTGCACCCCAATTCATCGTCTTCTTAGTTTCAGTCATGTTTCACAAAACAATGCCGCATCGATTCACTGCGCACAGACGCTAGCGCACCTATATAGGGAATATGACGTCACAGGTAGCTCTCTTCGGATTGGAAGACAGACTCCGCGAAGTGACTGAATTTTGTAACGCGTGTTGGGATTGGTGAACAATTTCAATCCGTTTCGATCCGCTCTTCCACTGTAAATAAACGCGCTTCACTTCATTCCCTTCACCTGTTCTCGTCACAAAGATGTGGACCAACGTTGAATCGTCTACTTTCCTATCGTCGTTGTTTTTCCGTACGGACTTACCCATGTATGTGAGATCATCATGGAGAATCGTTAGGATCACCGAGACATGCGTTTGGAAAAGAAGGACCTATGTGGAAAGACAAGGCTGTCTGAAGCGAGTTCTGATTTATGGACCAGAGGTTAGACGAAGTTTGAGGAAGAGAAGAAGACCTATGCGATGCCCTCTATGTTAAGGGAATGGTGTTAACATAACAAACAACGGTCCTTTTCAGAGCCACTTCATATGCCTCGAAAAGATTTATTCTTTCTTGCCTAAAAAATTTTTTAGTCGATTTTATAATTTATATTTAACTCCCTAAAAACATTATTCTCTTACCTAAATTTTTTTTAGTCGATTTAATAATTTGTGTAGGATAGATTAAAACGAATATATAAAACATACTATACTATACTATTCACTGACACGAACGCGAATGCATCACACTTTGTATAGAAATGACACAGGTGACATGACGTCACGGTACTTGCTACATTGTTGCAAGTGTCCAGTACCGTGACGTCACCCTACCTGTTCCATTCCTCTTGTCCCTATACATTCCCTATGTTAAATTCCCATTGACGCTAGACAGCCCCAGGATGTGCTTTTGACGCTATAAATCATGACCCCAGACAGCCCCAGGGGGGTCTGTAATGCTAATTCCCATTGACGCTAGACAGCCCCACTGCACTACTCACGTTAACCAACACACAGTATTACTATCTCCCATATCTACTTGCCAGTACCTACCTAGTGATTAACACGCAGTCTTAGTGATCGTCACTCAGACCTAATGACCAACACGCTGTCTTTCAGAGCAGCACCAGCAATTAGTGCCAATATAGTGTTACAGGCCACCACCCATGTCTTCTAACCAGCACTTGCGAATACTAACCAATACCGAGTGTTATGTGCCCATCTACTCTATTTTCCTACAGGCTTTCACATACACTAGATACTGCAGGTCAAATAACATGGTAGAAATAATCTTAGAAAAATTCACACTAGGCCACATATTATTGTATGGATGCTTCAAGAACAGATGAAACAGCTGGAAGACGCACCGTTTAATATAGACTGACAACGGATCGAGCATGAGTCCTACTCCTACAGATTTTCGAGGTCATTTTATGATATGCGGCTTAGATTCTGTAACTTTGAATAAAAGTGACCTTTTGCGCCACACTTTTTTTGCACTCTTTCCCTCTGTCTTGGAAAAACAAAATTAAATTGTGCAATATGTTGTCAGATTTATGATTCTTTTCTCCACGCCCTTATACTGCAACTTGAAGGGTTGCAAATCCTGTTTACAAAATATCATTGTGCGGGCAGATTGCAATGGAATATGTACATGGTCGAACAAAGGCTACATATTTTAAGTTTCTAAGACTATGGAAATCATCTCGTCTTCTCCCTCTCTCTTTCGCGGTTGTGACTGCGGCGTTTATATATTAGAATCCGATGTCATTACTAAATATATCTGATATTATTACAATGGTTCAGAACGGGAAAATAAGAAATATATTAGACGACGTTTACCACGATATTTCGTCCGGAAAGAACATTTATATTTTGTGAATTAACGGAGTATTAACAAGGTTTATACAATCAAAGAGAGCAGAAGTATGACTTCACACAAAAAATAAAGGAATGGAGATATTTAAGCTTTGTTTTGAATAAAAAAGAAACATTAAGATAAGGAGACACAAAACACAATAGATGGAAATTGGTAATACTGCTTTGAATGTGTGTTAACATGTCTGTCATATCTGTCATGTTATCCACTCCAAATTTCTTGATACTAAGGTTTCAGACGGCGCTATGGATCAGTAGTTAGCGTGCGAGATTAGCTGTCAAAATAAAGCTGGTTCGAATACTGCCAGCCATTGAGTCAGATGCTGTGATGTGCCTTTGCTTTGACTTGAGAGATTTGTCTGTACTACTCAAATATACATTTTACAGAATGAGAATGAAAACTGATCGTTCGATGCGCTTTACGTTGTTGAAATAAATTTTTAGTGATGTAAATAATGGGGTTTCGATGATATTCTTTCCATGTAAATCAAAGTTTAATTTCTTCTTCGTCTTCTACTAAACTTTCATTGAGGATGATAAAAGTATTTGAATATAAATACGATTGCATCGTCTTCCCGAGGGATCGCTTCTAGGAACAAAATAGATTCTCCTTGTCTTCTTTCAATAACGAGTAAGCCGATTGACACATTTGTAACACTACACGAAACGTTGCAGAAGAATAGCCAACAAAAGTGATGTGTGTTTGATGAAACATTTGATAACTGTTTCTGAACGACTCGGTCTAGCATTCAACACCTAAAATGGATGGTGACGATATGGTGCCTACAAAGTTGATGATCGGTCATTTCGTCTATTTGAGAACGTAGCACTCAAGTCATAACTCAAGAGTGATTTAAGAAGTTAATGTGTTTATTTCATATGGTAGTCAGACACGCGCATCGTTGGCATAGTTAACGACCTCTTATTTGCAATGTTTACAACGCAAAAGATGTACCTGAATGGAAAAATCAATTCCAAGACTTCGAGTGAAGTACATTCTTCCAGTGGCAAATTTGTTGGTATACATCATTTGCCATGCCCACTTCTTGGTAAGTAGGAAGGACAGATTGACCGAGACAGGTGTCTGCTTCACGCAGGGATTGAGAAGCATTCATCATAAATTTCAGCATCTTGAAACAGAAATAGGCTTTCGTTCACAATGTTTTGAGAGTCATGTCTTTTCAGGAGGTGATGATAATTTTTACAAAGAGAATCTTCAACAAAATCCAAGAAGTTTAGTCATTAACACACACACACACACACACACACACACACACACACACACACTACGTCAATCTAAATTCTAAGGAGTTTATTCCCCTTGCAGAATCAGTTTGTATAAAAGCACTTGATATTTCTCTTAGTCAAGGCTCTTTTTATTTACTTTATCGTGCATAATTTGCGAAAGTTGTGGAATGACAAGTTTAATAAATTGTTTGGAAGAGAGTTTTATCCTTACTATTATACAGCCATCTTCAGTCAGTCTTTTTACAGCATTTAGGTACGAATGGCTATTCACTGTGTAACACTGAGGATGCAATTGATCTTTATATTTCATTTATATCTTTACAAAGTAGTGCTAATTGAATTCTGTCAGTTCTAACAGTAGGTTCTGAATGCGCCTTCTAACCTAGCCATTCAGATCAAAGTCATTTTCGTGGATTGGTCATGTATAAGTCACAGGGGATCTGTTAGAAAACTATATTGTGTAGGAGTCTCGTCGTGATGCAATGATTCTTTTTAAAGCACTTTGTACTCATGTACCCATACCATTGATTTTGGTGAATCGTTGAAACGCTGTATATAGAAGTCGTGGCATCCAAAGTCTGATACAATTTAATTATTTGATCAATGCATGACGATTTGAATACTTTCAAGGTAATCAGCTATCCTACAGCATTCAGATACCATTGGCATAAATGTCTGTGCCAATGAAGATTGAATATTTTTTCGTGTTTCCCTAGTATCTGTAAAAAGTAGTTATAAATGAGTTCACTTAGTTCAAAGGTAGATACAGAATACACTCTTTTAAACTCGCAACTCATAGATATTTAATATTTCCCACGCTGATTGCAGAAGTCGTATCATCGAGAGGCTTATATTGTGTTTATTTTCCTGATAAATCAGTCTTCTTATACTATTCAGATTGCAGAAGTTCGAAAATGTTGAAATGACGTGTCGTTAGGTTTCACTTAAATCGATACAAAATAATTGAAAATGCTCATAAAGTTCACTACGAATCCTCCATGGGAATAATATTATGGATAGACAAAGGAATGCATTGACAGACAGGAGACCATCTAGCATGTTCAAGGATAGCTGTACCTTTATATTACCGTTATTGGAGTTTCACGTACAACTGAAACACTGTACGTGGTCCCTTTGTCCCATATACAAAAATTCTGCTATCGCGACTGATTTGGAAGTAGGCCTATCAAGATATTTTGGTTATTTCTCTTTGAACACGTGGAATCTACCGGCAAAATTACAATAGCCAGGGAAAGCTACATTTAATGCTTATTCTTCTTTTGTTTGTGAATCTCAATAAGTTAGTGGTGTCCAGCGGGGACTTGTGAATGCATGAATAACTCTATGGATTGGCACGCCGACGGCGTCCTTTTCAATAGTGGACCGAAATTGTTCTGCAAAGCTAGTGTATTAAGGACAATAAATCAGATATATCAACATATGCTTGATGTATCCTTGGACGTGTAAATATGTCTACATTTTGACCAAACAGATCAATAGCGAACAAATTCTCCAGTACGAAGGTCTGATCAAGTACCAAGTTCCTCCACCGAAGTACTTGTAGCATTCGATGACAGAAGTGTGTGTGTGTGTGTGTGTGTGTGTGTGTGTGTGTGTGTGTGTGTGTGTGTGTGAAAATATTTCATACTCTCGACTGAGGTCGCCAGCTGGTACAAGAATGCAAAATTTTGCACTTTGCTGTTGCAGAACAATACCAACAGTACAACAACTTCAGTGATCTATTTTAGGTACTTCAACGAGATTCGAAAATTGAAGCAAGAAACGAGCGGCTATCCATCCTAGTAGCACACTCCAAAAGAGAATGATGTATTCAAAAATTGTAACAATCCATAGAAGGTGTCGACATATAACACATATAACGCCATGAATAAGACGAGCGATTGCTACGGTCATTCTGAATTATTTGAAACGAAAACTTGTGCATTCTAAAACAGAATGCTTAGTAATTCCAAGAGAATAGTTTCTGCTCATTATCGAAATCATACGTGATGATTTTGATCTTCATGGATTACAAAGAGTTCATGGAGTTTGCTCCACCCGACAGATTTGGCAATGTCATCTTAACTGATTATATGACAGCCAATGCACGTTTCAATTAGTATTGATGTCGGAACCTTTTAGGAGAAGACGTCTTTTACTTTTACATAAATTATGTCATGTACATTGATCAATCTGAACTGTCACCTTCACATTGGAAACTAACGTTTTCGAATATCCCGACAAGATTCGTTAAAGTTTTGCCAACGGTGGACCAAAACAGTACGGTTATCAGTACCCAAATGATACCACAACTTCATACAAAATACAAAGTGAAAGGACGGACACTTGACTTCGTGTTAAGTTGTGAATTTTGACGTATTTAAAGATGCCTTAGAGTTAGGTCAAGATCAAGACTTTCGTGTCAATACGTATATACCAAACAAGATTGGTCATTTTTATGAGAAAAAAAGTGTCAGTCAACCCTTGAAAAAAAAGTGTATCTGATTGTTTAGAGAAATGAATGCGAATTCGCCATCACAATGCGATACCACACGGGTACCCTCAATATAAGAAAGGCAGTGCTCTAAGGGAAAAAGATTACTGTGAACAGATATGTCCACTGAGAGAGATGAATTCGACAAAGAAACAATATATTGGGCCCATCTACCTAGAACTAAACGAAAACAAATGTGATTTTGTGTCATGCAACAAGAGTGATGTTGCGATTTGCATTACTCGTAACATTATCAGTTTTACTGTTGTAGGAAATACATATTCCACTCCTCACTCGATACGAATGTGCACTAAAACCAAGTTTTGATAATTTCAAAAAACTCCTATGCATATTTAGCCACCATATTGCAGAACTTATTTTAGGGTTCATTGCAAAGATAAAACTATTATCTGCTTCGTTATATGTTTGAATATTAAAATCTACTGATAGTAGAGTATCAAGCAGTGTATTGTTTAGACGTTGATTTATCGAGGATGAAAATATTAGAGGTTTTTCGTTTTCCGTCACGTTTGGGCAGGTATGAATTAAATCATTTTATCTTGACGAGAGCAAGCACTCTAGTAAATTTCTTCAAGGTGAAGAATGAAGTTGATCTAAGGGGAATTAACGTATGACAGTTGCAAAACACATTCTGCGAATGTTTTTCGAAGCGACAATCGATAGCAGGTCAGTGAGCATATGAAATAAACGGAGCAAGTCAAAATCAGTACATTTGTAACAAACTGATGGGCCAACTTGCTTCATACAGTAGTAACATTGGATATTACACAATTCATTACCACTTGTTGGTTTGTGTGAACGAGTAATTTTACCTTCGAGAGAGTGCGTACGTTATCATACACTAGCGCTTTACCCCCTTTCATTAGTTTTAAAGACCCAATAATTTGTCCAATGGTCTTTAATTAATTTGTTCAACGTTTCATCATTATTTCTTATATAAAACAGGTTTTGCGATTTTCGACTGACCCAACGTAGAATCACCTGGTAGATTCTAACAGGATGCTTTAGAAGGTTCCTGATTTATGCACATAAGAAATTATTTAGCTAAATGCCTTGAAATGAACCAAAGCCTCATCGAGTTACAGGTATGCAGTACATTTACTTAGAAAGAGGACGCAGTCACCACTAACTTTTAATAATTTTTAAGTATTCACTAAATGTAAAGATTTATGTCGAGGTCGTCCGTTTGCGTACAATGAAAAAGCATTAAGTAAAATTAGAAACTCGGTTCTTAATTACTTATGAGAGAGAAACAGCTCTTAATATGTAGATCGTTTGGAGACTGCAGTTGATATATCTAAGAACTGTAATAAGAATTATGAAAAAGTAATATCGAAGTTTGCCTATGGTTTGAAATGAGGCCAGCATTCAGCTTTACAAACGTATTTCGACGCAACTCAAGTTTGATTTACTAAAGTTTCAGCGTCATCAGTTTCTCCAGAGTGACAGCGGTTATAATCATAAAACATATAATTTTCTGCAAATATTCAGAGATAATACGCTGAAAATATTTCGACAGGATACGTAAAAAACATCTTAGTAATACAACTAAAGAGGTACATATGGAAGGATAAGGCAAGCAAAACTCTCACATTTTTATTTTCTATTACAGGACACCATTTACAGGTCTATACAGTGGCAGCTTTATCTCCACAGTACAACTTAACACTTTTTTCTTGTCAATTGGATGGGTAGTTTTGCTATCTACGTAAAACTTAGCATACAAAACAATTGTATAATAAGCATTTGTTATTAGATTTCAATTCAAGAAAATTTAATTTTGTTTCCAGACTTTTCACCATATTTAACCAAATTCAAAATCTTAGGAAAGAAAAGACAAGCCAGTTTAATCGAAGTCATTTATGTAAAACATTTTAAAAAATTGAAGTTAGTATGTATGTCCTTTATGTATGTACAATTTGTAACTCAGATTATGTAACATCCACAAATCAACAAATCAATCGAACAGACATTGGCAGCATGCCTCTTATTAGTCACAGCATATCAAATAAGGAGGTACTAGGTGTGGTTGTTTAGTATGACGCAGCTAAACATCTTTTACTATGAACAATTATGGCGTAAACCCCTTCACTATACATTCTACCTTCCATGCAAATCAAGACAGGATAAGTATGTAAATGTATAAACTAAGGACGCGCGAATGATACAGGCAGATCTAGATTACTTCTTGAAGGAAAATAGTGTGAGGTAATCGAAACGTTTACGTTATTTGTCAGCAGAGTTTCTTTAATCATAAATGGTAAGAAAATAGATCTTTTGACACTGCTTCAATCATATCTGGATGCAAAGCAACAAGGGTAAGGCATAAAGTTTCCAGCGAGCCCTGATTTTATTTATTGGCCATTCGCACACCAGGAGAAAGCAACACAAGGAAGCTTTTGCAAGCTAAAGCATGGCCCATTCACGATCAGCGCCAAAAGCTATCATCGACCAGTGCTGGATCAATTAGAGACAGGTGTTTCGAGGTGATATTCCACCAGCAATGCAGGAGAAATCGCCTATCTTGTCATAGCGATAATTGTGTGGATTCTCACTAGGAGTACTCCCACGTCTGGCAAGGTCGGAGGCACTGCAGTGCGACACCAGGCGCACAAGTTTAAATCGCCTACATTATGACCTCGATAAGGAACGTATTATTGACGTGGCAGCGTTCATCATGCTGATAAAACATGTTGCCAGGCTTAGACAAGACAGGGTCGACGTATAGAAAAACATATTATCCATTAACTTTACCATTTCGAGCGCAAGCGATGTAGTTGTCCTTAATAGCCGTGTCCTCCCTTCCACAGATTTGAGTTAGCTCATCATCGTTATATCATTTCGTATCGCCAGGTATCCCCTCACGTACCTGTCGCAGTTTCTTAGCGGCTGTTTGGCTCAACGCCTCCCACTTCTGAGCCTTTTTTAAGGACATTTATTTGTAGATGGTTACACTGTGCACCTTTTCTAGCGAGCTTAAGGTGAATGGTAAGGCTCTTACTCCACTCACGTATTCCACCTATATGGCTTGTGACCAAAACTTTAGTCATCCATCCTCAATGATATAGTCGTCACAGACTGACTGCGTGCTAAAGCATGATTTCGTGTTAAACGCATTTACGCGCACGTTGAGGATGTCCTTGTACACCAGCATCATGTCATCCCCTTGGAGGCTTTCTAGACATGGCTTCACCACTTGCTGGATGTCAAGCTGTCATGTTGTATGTTGTGCGTAATGGCTGGTGGTGCTATCACTTACTGGAGAGAGTGGAAGAACTTCAAAAGTAGAACAAGGTGCAAGGCTTAGTATCTCAACAAATTTGAGCCATTCCAAGCTTCCAACAGCCCATGGGTGTCACTGCGGCCTGGACAATTACCGGCGCGTTGCCAAAATCCCAAGCACGATCGATCAAGACCAGATGATCATCGCAAAGTTCCCAATCAAAGGGGGCAGACGACGTTATCGCTCCTGGCATCCCAATGCTGGCATTTACATATCACTTAAGGAATCATCTATGACGCTGAATTCTAACCACTCGATCATTAAAATCATCGAACGGAGATCATCAAAAAAACTCAGCTTAAAAATGGTGTTGAGATGTCCTATTTGGAAGATGCCGACATCTAGGCCGTTTAGAAGGAAATGTGGATCACGGGTAAGGAGAGGGACAACAACTACAAAGTCATACAGAGCGACAACTGTGCGATGATCCTGACATCGACCGGCTGCGCAGTAGCACACAGAGAGAGAGAGAGAGAGAGAGAGAGAGAGAGAGAGAGAGAGAGAGAGAACATTTTATGCGTGCAAACATTTATTCAGGAGATTTATAGTCACATGCATTTAGTTTATTCATCTGTGGAAATGATTTTAAAGTCGTTTAAGATTATTGTGACCTAGCTATTACTGTGAAAAAATCGATATTCCATTCGAATTCATCCTATCGGATCCAGTTGAAGAATATGTAAGATGGACTTGTCTTCAACGAGCTGTCAAACGTTTGTTGTTTATTGGAAAACCTACTAACATGCTGACCAAATTCACGTGGATTATTCTGAAGCATCAGATAAATATAAGTTCGGGGGCTTAAATTTCGAAATGTAAATTCAATGCATCATTAATTCCTGAGTGTCTTACGCCTAAACAGATTTCACCTTTTCAATTCTACAAGTTAGAAAGGTTATTAATACACACATTTTAAGCACTGTTGGAAAACATTTCACCATCAACATAAAATTACTGTTGTATAATTTAGCAAACTGTGATGGAGAATAATCAAACACTTACTGGACAAGATATGACTGTGAATAAAGCAAGTTTTCAAGGCTCTGACCATTCGTCACTTGTATGCATGTCGACTATATTCCTAATGAAACTATTTATATAAAGTACATTGGTACAAAACAAGCATTTTATATATTATAATATTTGTGGCTCTCTTCCAATTCTGAACACTTGTTTTAGCTTAAAAACAATTGGCAGGGATCAAAAGATCTTTACCATTGTCGTCGTATGCTAAGTACCTGTTCAAAGATTGTAAACTACAAAGGCTCTTTATTTACTTTCTGCCTTCAATACATGAAGGCGATCAGTCTCAGATACAAACTTGGAAACGTATTCAAATGTATAATATTTTACAAAGTGTTACGTGTAGGCTCGTACAAAAGTAACAAAAGAAAAGAGTGAAGCCAACAAGCTTTGTAAATTTAACAAAACTGAAATCATTTCCCTAGAAAACAACGTAACAAATAGAAAATAGGACTTACGGTTTGTGAATAGAATCCAAAATTTAATCCTAAAATTCAAAAATATAAGTCCTATCACTAAACAGTTCTAATTGAATCCAGGTTCGAATCTCGACGAAATTCCAATATGGAGGCGATGACGTCAGATGATGTTGTTGTACTGACGGCAACATATCCTCGACTGAATCACAGTTTATAATGTTTCCGTTTAGAATTACAGAATAAATTTCCACTGAATGTCTTTCTCCTTTTTATAAATATGAAGCACTTGTGTAGTTTTCTAGAGAACGAATTATTAAATTCCAAAAAATAGATAAACTTCAAAACAATCTGACAACAAAAATTGAAACCTCTTGAGAACTCAAGGTTTAAAATACGACTGGATAAATTGAATACCAATTGGCTGTTTTAAGCCTCGATTTCAGATCACATGGTGGCTCACGTGATGGGTACGTGACACTAATTTGAACATTGCAATAGAGGTGCACAACCGGTAGGCACGTCCGCCATGGAAGAACTTAGCGAATCTTATTACAAAATTCAATTAAACAAAGTTATTTACAAATTAGAACAATCAAGCAATCAAAAAATGACCTTGGTAATAGCCAATCGTTTTATCTTGATGTTTACAAAATCTATGAACTAAAAATAGTGCTGAAGCAACTTCTAATCTAATCGGATCAAGCCAATTTTCGGAAAAGAGATTCAAATCCAATGAAAATTATCATTACACTAAAATGTAATGAAACAAAAATAAAATTAAAAAGAAGAATTTAAAACTAACACACAAGTAATTAAATTTCGTATACGTAACAGTTCCCCCATAAAGAGAAAGAAAGATTTATATAATAAAGCTTTCTTTTTACCATATGCAATTTATACATGAGGTAATACAAAATTATATAAGAAAACTCTTATGAATTATACAAAGTGTACATGAAATAATATTTCTAAACACGGGAAAGTGCATCTGCAATCAAATTGTCTTTTCCTTTGATGTTCCTGATGTCAAGATTAATTTCTTGCAAAAACAAACTTCACCTTAATAACCTTTTATTTTTATTTTTTCATTTTGTCGATGAAAGTAAGGGGGTTGTGATCACTAAACACAACAACCGGAGAAGGAGCTGAGCTAATGTAAACTTTAAAATGCTGTAATGGCAATATTAAAGCCAAACATTCCTTCTCGATTGTTGAGTAATTCCTTTGGTGCTTATTTAATTTCTTAGAGAAATAGCACACTGACTGAAATTTGGAGATCTAAGAACCTGCGCACTTTTGAGTATGGCTATTAACCTATCAAAAGCCTCCTGACATTTTCAGTCCATAGAAACTTGTTTTTCTTACTTAGCAAGTTTGTCAGGGGTTCAGCAATATTAGATAAATTGGAACAATACTTTCGATAGTATCCGGCCATACCCGAAAATCGCATCAGCTGCTTTTTACTGACAGGCACAGGGAAATCAGAGACAGCCTTGACCTTAGCATCAAATAGGTTTAACTTGACCATGTCCCACAATATGTCCTAGAAAAGTTACACAAGCACGGCAAAACTCACTTTTAGATAAATTAATTGTCAAATTTGCATCAGTGAGTCTTTCAAAGAATTTCCGAATCATGGCTAGATGTTCTTTACAGGTGTCATTGTAGATGATGACATCATCGATGTAAGCATCACAATTATCTAGATCAGAGGTAATCATATTCATCAAGTGTTGAAAGGTACTTGGGGAACCCTTCATCCCGAACGGCATTACTTTATATTGATAGAGTCCAACTGGAGACACAAATGCCAAAATTTCCTTTCCTCTTTCCGTTAGTGGAATTTGCCAAAATCATTTCAGAAGGTCAAATTTGGTGACATACCTGGCATTTCCAATTTTGTTAATACAGTCATCGATCCTTGGTAATGGAAATGAACCTGTTTTTGTCACCCTGTTCACCTTCCTGTAATCAGTGCACATACGGAAAGTTTTATCCGGTTTAAGAACAAGTATATATGGTGAACTCCACTCACTTTTACTGGGCTCTATGAAATCGTTCTCGAACAAATACTGAATTTCCTTTTTCAAGTATTCCCGTTTGAGAGGGTTCATCCTGAATGGGTGTTGTTTCACAGGTTTTGAATCTACAATTTCAACGTCATGAAACATTTTCTTTGTCGTTGTAGGAATATCTGGAAAAAAGTGCTCATATTCAAATAATAACCGTTTAAGTTCATTCCTTTCTTGTTGTTGCAAATGTAAACGTTTCTGGTCCAGATTTTTCATAATTTCCGAATTCCGAGGTTTTGTTGATCCAAGATCAACAATGTCCGATTGAATTTCTTCATTTACATCCTCAGTTGGTGGGACAGGTACAACTAAATTAATTGCATGATTTACTTGGCTATCTCTTTCAGTATACTAGTACTCAATTAATTGATTTAGATCATAGTACAATTATTATAATTTAACTCATTCATTTTCTCCCTTACTTTGTAAGGGCCGTAAAATCTAATTTGAGGAAAATTTTGAAGAATGAGCGAGAATGAACTCTATTACAAGACTCAAATGTTTTCTCAAGCAACGTTTTGTGAAACCATAATTTCACTTTTGACTTGAATTAGTGAGTGCCAAATTCAAGCATAACAAGCTGGAAAATTCCAGACATGAGATTTGACCCTTCATCCGATTGCACATATTTGCGAAGGCCAAATTGAGTACAAAAAAACTTTATCAAAGTTTTACTATTATATTCCTCAAAGGAATTGCCTCTGGGAATCTTGTTGACGCACACATAATGGTCAACAAATATTGGTTGCCTGACTTGGCCTTAGGTAAGGGACCAACACAATCTACCATAATTCTACTAAATGGTTCGTCAAATGCAGGAATAGGTTACAGATGAGCCTTAGGTATCTTCTGATTGGGTTTTCCTACCATTTGACAAGTATGACAAGATCTACAAAATTTACAAACATCACTTTTAATTTTTGGCCAATAAAAGTGAGTCAAGATCATGTGATAAGTTTCATTTATCCCTAAAAGACCAGCCAGAGGAGTTTCGTGGACCAAACTAAGTATTTCCTGTCTGTAAGAATTTGGAGCTACAATCTGATAGTTCATTGACCACTCGTCACTAGCAGGTACCTCGGAAGGCCTCCAGTTTCTCATAAGAATTCCAGTTTTAATAAAATAACAGACAGGTACTTCAGTTGCTTCAGTTTCACTAATGACCATCTGAAACAAACAGGAGATCTCAGGATCTTTTTCCTGTTCGACGACAAGTGATTGTCGTTTGTCACCCTGATTAGATAAAATAGAATGAGCATTTAAAAGAGGATCACTGTGATCAATATCTTTTGATTGATCCAAATTAGGAGTGGAAGTGACCTCATCAAAAGCTGGACCAATACATGTGTCAGCTAAAGGAATAGTTTCCTTATCAAAATCATTCTCAAGAGCTTTCTTTGACATAGCTCTGGTAACTGCACAAGGTGGGTATAAATCAGGGTATTCTTTTTCAATAGGATCAACTTTCTGATCTAAAGAAGTCTTATCAGTTACGAGTGGATTAACCACAACTTTGTCTCCAGATAGGTCGTTGCCTAGTAACAAATGAATGCCCTCAACGGGTAAAGTAGACACTATCCCGACTGTCACAGGTCCTGAAACTAAGTCTGATGACAAATTTACAGAATGGAGAGGAACATTAACAAAGCCGCACTCTACTCCCTGAATGAGAACACTCTCATTAGAACAGGACTTCTCAGAAAAAGGCAAAGGACCTGATAATAAAAGACTCTGAGAAGCTTCCTGTATCCCTTAAATTTTAATAGGGATAGGATTGGCCAAATCACCCAAGAGTGGTATAGAAACCTTCGACATGAATGGTTCATAATTCTCCATAATAAAATCAGACTGGGGCTTATTGGACCAACAAATGTATTGCTTTCAATACATGACCGTGACCTTGACCTCTTAGAAATAAGAGCATTTGGGATAGGTCTATCTTGATTCTGATGCCTATATTTAAATTTGAAGCAATCAGAAATGACATGTTCTTTTTTTTCTTGCAATAAGTACACGTAGGAATAGACAAGGATTTTGAATCAAGTTTATCAGAACCTTGATTTTTAGAAGTTGTGCCAGACTGAGTTTTAGAGAAAGTCGTATTAGGCTGAAATACCTTTCTACCAGTAGACTGCTGAGTGAATGATTTGCTTACAACATGAACTTTATGAGTTAAGGAATACTCATCAGCAGCAAGAGCAGCATTTTCCAAGGTTTCGATCTTATGCTCTTCAAGATGATTCTTAATGTCACTAGGGACACAGGTCTTGAACTCTTCAAGTAATAAAAGTTGTTCGAGACTTTCATAATCATGTTCAACATTCTTGGCTAAGCACCATCTCTTAAATAATTGCTCTTTTTCTCTAGCAAATTCGACATAAGTTTGTCCAGCTTCTTTTCTTTAGTTTCTGAATTTTTGAAAATAAGCCCCAGGGACTAACGCATAATCCCTTAAGATGCACTCCTTATCCAAATCATAGTCAGAAATTTGTTGTACTGACAGGGATGCATAGATATCTCGGGCCTTGCCAAAAAGTACACATTGCAATAATTGAGTCCAATGTTCCCTTGGCCATTTCAAATTTTCAGCAACTTTTTCAAAATAAATAAAATATTTGTCTACTTCTTTTTCTCTAAAAGGGGGCACTAACCTGATATTTCTTGTATTGTCAAAACGTGAATTTGTATGTGAAGTGGGATGGTGGTTTTCACTTGCCAGCTCCATTTCATTCATTTTAATTTGAAATTCCCTTTCATCCTTCTCTTTTTCAAATTGTAACTATTTATCTCTCTCCCTCTACTGTCTCTCTCTCTGTCTTCTCTTTCTCAAATTGTAATTTCATTTGCTTTATCTTTCTCTCTTTCCTGTCTGTCTCTCCCTCTCTTCTAATTGTAATTGTTTATCTCTCTCTCTCTCTCTCTCTCTCTCTCTCTCTCTCTCTCTCTCTCTCTCTCTCTCTCTCCTCTTTCTCAAATTGCAATTGCAATTGCTTCTTTTCAAATTGCAACTGCAATTGTTTCTCTTTCTCTCGTTCCTCTTTCTGAAGCTCGAGCTTCCTTAACTCCAATTCCATTTTGTATTTCATTTTTAATTCCTTTACTTTTATGTCAGAGTCTGATACAGACTTACTGACCGAAGCCAAAACACTTTTATCAAGAACATTCTTCTCTACCAAATATTGAATCAAAATAATTTTAATTTCTTGTTTCGTTAAGGAAGACTTTGCTTCAGAAAGATCGTACTTTCTGGTATGTTCCAGCAACTCATCTTTTTTTAGACTATCCAACTGCTTCTGAGTATGACTATAAAGAAAAGTCTGCACTTTTAATGACATTCTGAATGAAAGCCTGTTGTTTTCACTAAAAATTTCAAACAAAATATGAAATAGAACTTGGGATTTAAAAACTAGGGGAATTTAAATTTCTAAAAACAATTTTCTGAAATATTTTACCCAAAATTCAAATATCCCGGACGAGCCCTCAATTTTCTCTTGTTAGGTGTAGGCTCGTACAAAAATAACAAAAGATAAGAGTGAAGCCAACAAGCTTTGTAATTTTAACAAAAATGATTTATTTCCCTAGAAAACAACGTACAAAATAGAAAATAGGACTTACGGTTTGTGAATATAATCCAAAATTTAATCCTAAAATTCAAAAATATAAGTCCTATTACTAAACAGTTCTAATTGAATCCAGGTTCGAATCTCGACGAAATTCCAATATGGAGGCGATGACGTCAGATGATGTTGTTGTACTGACGGCAACATATCCTCGACTGAATCACAGTTTATAATGTTTCCGTTTAGAATTACAGAATAAATTTCCACTGAATGTCTTTCTCCTTTTTATAAATATGAAGCATTTGTGTAGTTTTCTAGAGAACGAATTATTAAATTCCAAAAAATAGATAAACTTCAAAACAATCTGACAACAACAATTGAAACCTCTTGAGAACTCAAGGTTTAAAATACGACTGGATAAATTGAATACCAATTGGCTGTTTTAAGCCTCGATTTCAGATCACATGGTGGCTCACGTGATGGGTACGTGACACTAATTTGAAAATTGCAATAGAGGTGCATAACCGGTAGGCACGTCCGCCATGGAAGAACTTAGCGAATCTTATTACAAAATTCAATTAAACAAAGTTATTTACAAATTAGAACAATCAAGCAATCAAAAAATGACCTTGGAAATAGCCAATCGTTTTATCTTGATGTTTACAAAATCTATGAACTAAAAATAGTGCTGAAGTAACTTCTAATCTAATCGGGTCAAGCCAATTTTCGGAAAAGAGATTCAAATCCAATGAAAATTATCATTACACTAAAACGTAATGAAACAAATATAAAATTAAAAAAAAAGAATTTAAAACTAACTCACAAGTAATTAAATTACATATACGTAACACTTGCCACATGAAGAAAAAGAATGATTTATATAATAAAGCTTTCTTTTTACCATATGTAAATTATACATGAGGTAAAACAAAATTATATAAGAAAACTCTTATGAATTACACAAAGTGTATATGAAATAATATTTCTAAACACGGGAAAGTGCATCTGCAATAAAATTGTCTTTTCCTTTGATGTGCCTGATGTCAAGATTAATTTCTTGCAAAAACAAACTCCACCTTAATAACCCTTGATTTTTATTTTTCATCTTGTTGATGAAAGTAAGGGGGATGTGATCACTAAACACAACAACCGGAGAAGGAGCTGAGCTAATGTAAACTTCAAAATGCTGTAATGGCAATATTAAAGCCAAACATTCCTTCTCGATTGTTGAGTAATTCCTTTGGTGCTTATTTAATTTCTTAGAGAAATAGCACATTGGGTGATCAAGACCATTCCTATCTTCTTGAATCAATACTGCTCCAACCCCAACATCACTTGCATCCACAGATAATTTAACATATTAACTGAAATTTGGATTTGCAAGATCCGGCGCACTTTTGAGAATGGCTATTAACCTATCAAAAGCCTCCTGACATTTTCAGTCCATAGAAACTTGTTTTTCTTACTTAACAACTTTGTCAGGGGTTCAGCAATATTAGAAAAATTGGAACAATACTTTCGATAGTATCCGGCCATATCCAAAAATCGCATCAGTTACTTTTTACTGACAGGCACAGGGAAATCAGAGATAGCCTTGACCTTAGCATCTATAGGTTTAACTTGACCATGTCCCACAATATGTCCTAGAAAAGTTACACAAGCACGGCAAAACTCACTTTTAGATAAATTAATTGTCAAATTTGCATCAGTGAGTTTTTCAAAGAATTTCCGAATCATGGCTAGATGTTCTTTCCAGGTGTCATTGTAAATCATGACATCATCGATGTAAGCATCACAATTATCTAGACCAGAGGTAATCATATTCATCAAGTGTTGAAAGGTACTTGGAGAACCCTTCATCCCGAACGGCATTACTTTATATTGATAGAGTCCATCTGAAGACACAAATGCCAAAATTTCCTTTCCTCTTTCCGTTAGTGGAATTTGCCAAAATCATTTCAGAAGGTCAAATTTGGTGACATACCTGGCATTTCCAATTTTATTAATACAGTCATCGATCCTTGGTAATGGAAATGAATCTGTTTTTGTCACCCTGTTCACCTTCCTGTAATCAGTGCACATACGGAAAGTTTTATCCGGTTTAAGAACAAGTATATATGGTGAACTCCACTCACTTTTACTGGGCTCTATGAAATCGTTCTCGAACAAATACTGAATTTCCTTTTTCAAGTATTCCTGTTTGAGAGGGTTCATCCTGTATGAGTGTTGTTTCACATGTTTTGAATCTACAATTTTAACGTCATGAAACATTTTCTTTGTCGTTGTAGGAATATCTGGAAACAAGTGCTCATATTCAAATAATAACCGTTTAATTTCATTCCTTTCTTGTTGCAAATGTAAACGTTTCTGGTCCAGATTTTTCATAATTTCCGAATTCCGAAGATTTGTTGTTCCAAGATCAACAGTGTCCGATTGAATTTCTTCATCTACATCCTAAGTTGGTGAGACAGGTACAACTAAAATAATTGCATGATTTACTTGGCTATCTCTTTCAGTATACTAGTACTCCATTAATTTATTTAGACCAGAGTACTGTTATTATAATTTAACTCATTCATTTTCTTCTTTACTTTGTAAGGGCCGTAAAATCTAATCTGAAGAAAAGTTTGAAGAATGAGCAAGAGAGAATGAACTCTATTACAAGACTCAAATGTTTTCTCAAGTAACGTTTAGTGAAATCATAATATACCTTTTGACTTGAATTGCTGAGTGCCAAATTCAAGCATAACAAGCTGGAAAATTCCAGTCATGAAATTTGACCCTTGATCCGATTGCACAGATTTGGGAAGGGCAAATTGAGTAAAAAAAAAACTTTATCAAAGTTTTTACTATCATATTCCTGAAAGGAACTGCCTCTGGGAATCTTGTTGACGCACACATAATGGTCAACAAATATTGGTTGCCCGACTTAATCTTAGGTAAGGGACCAACACAATCTACCAAAATAAGAAATAAGAGCATTTGGGATAGGTCTATCTTGATTCTGATGCCTATATTTAAATTTGAAGCAATCAGAAATGACGTGTCCTTTTTTCTTGCAATAGGTTCACGTAGGAATAAACAAAGATTTTGAGTCAAGTTGATCAGAATCTTGATTTTTAGAAGTTGTGCCAGATTGAGTTTCAGAAGGAGTCGTATTAGGCTGAAATATCTTTCTACCAGTAGACTGCTGAGTGAATGATTTGCTTACAACAGGAACTTTATGAGTTAAGGAATACTCATCAGCAGCAAGAGCAGCATTTTCCAAGGTTTCGATCTTATGCTCTTCAAGATGATTCTTAATGTCACTAGGGACACAGGTCTTGAACTCTTCGAGTAATACAAGTTGTTCGAGACTTTCATAATCATGTTCAACTTTCTTGGCTAAGTACCATCTCTTAAATAATTGGTCTTTTTCTCTAGCAAATTCGACATAAGTTTGTCCAGCTTCTTTTCTATAGTTTCTGAATTTTTGAAAATAAGCCTCAGGGACTAACGCATAACCCATTAAGATGCACTCCTTAACCAAATCACAGTCAGAACTTTGCTGTACTGACAGGGATGGATAGATATCTCGGGCCTTGCCAAAAAGTACACATTGCAATAATTGAGTCCAATGTTCCCTTGGCCATTTCAAATTTTCAGCAACTTTTTCAAAATAAATAAAATATTTGTCTACTTTCTTTTCTCTAAAAGGGGGCACTAACCTGATATTTCTTGTATTGTCAAAACGTGAATTTGTATGTGAAGTGGGATGGTGGTTTTCACTTGCTAGCTCCATTTCATTCATTTTAATTTGAAATTCCCTTTCATCCTTCTCTTTTTCAAATTGTAACTATTTATCTTTCTCCCTCTCCTGTCTCTCTCTCCTCTTTCTCAGATTGCAATTTCATTTGTTTTATCTTTCTCTCTTTCCTGTCTCTCTCCCTCTCTCATAATTGTAATTGTTTATCTTTCTTCCTCTCCTGCCTCTATCTCTCTCCTCTTTCTCAAATTGCAATTGCAATTGCTTCTTTTCAAATTGCAACTGCAATTGTTTCTCTTTCTCTCGTTCCTCTTTCTGAAGCTCGAGCTTCCTTAACTCCAATTCCATTTTGTATTTCATTTTTAATTCCATTACTTTTATGTCAGAGTCTGATACAGACTTACTGACCGAAGCCAAAACACTTTTATCAAGAACATTCTTCTCTACCAAATATTGAATCAAAATAATTTTAATTTCTTGTTTCGTTAAGGAAGATTTTGCTTCAGAAAGATCGTAATTTCTGGTATGTTCTAGCAGCTCATCTTTTTTCAGACTATCCAACTGCTCCTGAGTATGACTAGAAAGAAAAGCTTGCACTTTTAATGACATTCTGAATGAAAGCCTGTTGTTTTCACTAAAAATTTCAAACAAAATATGAAATAGAACTTGGGATTTAAAAACTAGGGGAATTTAAATTTCTAAAAACAATTTTCTGAAATATTTTACCCAAAATTCAAATATCCCGGACAAGCCCCCACTTTGTTCTTGTTAGGTGTAGGCTCGTACAAAAGTAACAAAAGAAAAGAGTGAAGCCAACAAGCTTTGTAATTTTAACAAAAATGATTTATTTCCCTAGAAAACAACGTACAAAATAGAAAATAGGACTTACGGTTTGTGAATATAATCCAAAAATTACTCCTAAAATTGAAAAAATATAAGTCCTATTACTAAACAGTTCTAATTGAATCCAGGTTCGAATCTCGACGAAATTCCAATATGGAGGCGATGACGTCAGATGATGTCGTTGTACCGACGGCAACAGATTCTCGATTGAATCACAGTTTATAATGTTTCCGTTTAGAATTACAGAATACATTTTCTCTGAATGTCTTTCTCCTAGAACATTTATAAATATGAAGCATTTGTGTAGTTTTCTAGAGAACGAATTATTAAATTCCAAGAAAAAGATGAACTTCAAAACATTCTGACAACAACAATTGAAACCTCTTGAGAACTCAAGGTTTACAATACGACTGGATAAATTGAATACCAATTGGCTGTTTTAAGCCTCGATTTCAGATCACATGGTGGCTCACGTGATGGGTACGTGACACTAATTTGAACATCGCAATAGAAGCGCACAACCGGTAGGCACGTCCGCCATGGAAGAACTTAGCGAATCTTATTATAAAATTCAATACAAAAACAAAGTTGTTTACAAATTAGAACAATCACACAATCAGAAAATGACCTTGGTAGTAGCAAATCGTTTTATCTTGATGTTTACAAAATCTATGAACTAAAAATAGTGCTGAAGTAACTTCTAATCTAATCGGGTCCAGCCAATTTTCGGAAAAGAGATTCAAATCCAATGAAAATTATCATTACACTAAAATGTAATGAAACAAAAATAAAATTTAAAAAAGGAATTTAAAACTAACACACAACTAATTAATTTACATATTGTTACGTATCGGCTCGTTCAAAGTAACACAAAGAAAGAGTGAAGACAACAAGCTTTGTAAATTTTAACAAAAATAATTTATTTCCCTAGAAAATACGGAGAAAAGGTAAATATGTGAAACAAGACTTACGATTTACGAAGAAGATCCAAAAAATTGTTCTAAATTTGTGAAAACACATAAGTCCTGTGAATAAACAGTTCTAAATTGATACAGTCTGAATCTCAGTTCCGATCCAAGATGGCGGATGATGATTTCAGACGAAAGCTAACACAGAATGTCCAGAATTTTCACTGTAAAGCACAATTTGTATTGTTCTGTTCCGATTTAGAAATAATTTCATCAAATGTCTTTGTCCAAAGCCAGTAGTGTTGTTCTCAAGGGAAAATAATTATTCAGAAAGTAGATGAAATACAGCTACCACCACTAACAACACACATGTTGTTCCTCGTACGAATGCGCAACTCTTTCCAGCACAGAAATACCTTTCTTAAGGTATTATAAACTCTGTAAGATGTTAT
This sequence comes from Megalonaias nervosa, assembly GCA_016617855.1. NCBI lineage: Eukaryota > Metazoa > Mollusca > Bivalvia > Unionida > Unionidae > Megalonaias > Megalonaias nervosa. The sequence goes on along the minus strand of JAECUM010093837.1, from coordinate 14,297 downwards.
GATGTGACTCTGAACTACGACTGACTACGACTACGACTACGACTAAAACATTTCTTACAGGTAACTGAGCATTTAAAACAAGCTAATGCGTCATTACATGTACACACGCATGAAGCACACGTGTGATTTCGCAATCCATCTGGACATTACAAAAGCGTAAACAAGTAATAACGTGGTCCCAGCCAATCATTTACATAGCTCTTTCTCACTGTTTGCTTGATACGAAAAACCGTCATGCAAAAATCGTGCTTACACGAGTCACATTTACGTTTTAAATAAATACGATGTTTCTAACATACTATTAGACCTTGCTAACATAATCATCACCATAATAATAACTTTTAGTGATATAAAAATAAAATAAAAATGAAACAAAGAATTAGAAGAATTTAAATTTTAACACATATGTAATTTAACTACAGGGTCGTAACAATATACGTAACAGTTCCCTCATAAAGTAAACGAAACATTCATATAATAAAGCTTTTTTTTTACCATATGTAAATTATACATGAGATAATACAAAATTATATAAGAAAACTCTTATGAATTATACAAAGTGTACATGAAATAATATTTCTAAACAGGGAAAGTGCATCTGCAATAAAATTGTCTTTTCCTTTGATGTGCCTGATGTCAAGATTAATTTCTTGCAAAAACAAACTTCACCTTAATAACCCTTGATTTTTATTTTTCATCTTGTCGATGAAAGTAAGGGGGTTGTGATCACTAAACACGACAACCGGAGAAGGAGCTAAGCTAATGTAAACTTCAAAACGCTGTAAAACAAATATTAAAGCCAAACATTCCTTCTCGATTGTTGAGTAATTCCTTTGGTGCTTATTTAATTTCTTAGAGAAATAGCACATTGGGTGATCAACACCATTTCTATCTTCTTGAATCAATACTGCTCCAACCCCAACATCACTTGCATCCACAGATAATTTAACAGATTGACTCAAATTTGGAGTTGTAAGAACCGGCGCACTTTTGAGTATGGCTTTTAACCTATCAAAAGCCTCCTGACATTTTCAGTCCATAGAAACTTGTTTTTCTTACTTAACAACTTTGTCAGGGGTTCAGCAATATTAGTAAAATTGGAACAAAACTTTCGATAGTATCCGGCCATACCCAAAAATTGCATCAGTTACTTTTTACTGACAGACACAGGGAAATCAGAGATAGCCTTGACCTTAGCATCTATAGGTTTAACTTGACCATGTCCCACAATATGTCCTAGAAAAGTTACACAAGCACGGCAAAACTCACTTTTAGATAAATTAATTGTCAAATTTGCATCAGTGAGTCTTTCAAAGAATTTCCGAATCATGGCTAGATGTTCTTTCCAGGTGTCGTTGGTAATGGAAATGAATCTGTTTTTGTCACACTGTTCACCTTCCTGTAATCAGTGCACATACGGAAAGTTTTATCCGGTTTCGGAACAAGTATACATGGTGAACTCCAATCACTTTTACTGGGCTCTATGAAATCGTTCTCGAACAAATACTGAATTTCCTTTTTCAAGTATTCCTGTTTGAGAGGGTTCATCCTGTTTGGGTGCTGTTTCAGAGGTTTTGAATCTACAATTTCAACGTCATGAAACATTTTGTTTGTCCTTGTAGGAATATCTGGAAACAAGTGCTCATATTCGAATAATAACTGTTTAAGGTGATTCCTTTCTTGTTGTTGCAAATGTAAACGTTTCTGGTCCAGATTTTTCATAATTTCCGAATTCCGAAGATTTGTTGTTCCAAGATCAACAGTGTCCGATTGAATTTCTTCATCTACATGCTCAGTTGGTGGGACAGGTACAACTAAATTAATTGCATGATTTACCTGGCTATCTCTTTCAATATACTAGTACTCCATTAATTCATTTAGATCAGAGTACTATTATTATAATTTAACTCATTCATTTTCTTCTTTACCTTGTAAAATCTAATTTGAAGAAAATTTTAAAGAATGAGCAAGAGAGAATGAACTCTATTACAAGACTCAAATGTTTTCTCAAGTAACATTTTGTGAAACCATAATTTCACTTTTGATTGAATTAATGAGTGCCAAATTCAAGCATAACAAGCTGGAAAATTCCAGACATGAAATTTGACCCTTCATCCGATTGCACAGATTTGGGAAGGCCAAACTGAGTTTAAAAAAAAAACTTTATCAAAGTTATTACTTTTATATTCCTCAAAGGAATTGCCTCTAGGAATCTTGTTGACGCACACATAATGGTCAACAAATATTGGTTGCCTGACTTGGTCTTAGGTAAGGGACCAACACAATCTACCATGATTCTACTAAATGGTTCGTCAAGTGCAGGAATAGCTTGCAGATGAGCCTTAGGTATCTTCTGATTGGGTTTTCCTACCATTTGACAAGTATGACAAGATCTACAAAATTTACAAACATCACTTTTGATTTTTGGCCAATAAAAGTGAGTCAAGATCATGTGATAAGTTTTATTTATCCCTAAATGACCAGTCAGTGGGGTTTCGTTGGCCAAACTAAGTATTTCCTGTCTGTGAGATTTTGGAGCTACAATCTGATAGTTCATTGACCACTCGTCACTAGCAAGTGCCTCGGAAGGTCTCCAGTTTCTCATAAGAAGTCCATTTTTAATGAAATAACAGACAGGCACTTCAGTTGCTTCAGTTTCACTAATGGCCATCTGAAACAAACAGGAGATCTCAGGATCTTTTCCCTGTTCGACGACAAGTGATTGTCGTTTGTCACCCTGATTAGATGAAAAAAGAATGAGTATTTAAAAGAGGATCACTGTGATCAATACCTTTTGATTGATCCAAATTAGGAGTGGAAGTGACCTCATCGAAAGCTTGACCAATACATGTGTCAGCTAAAGGAATAGTTTCCTTATCAAAATCATTCTCAAGAGCTTTCTTTCCCATAGCTGTGGTAACTGCACAAGGTGGGTATAAATCAGGGTATTCTTTTTCAATAGGATCAACTTTCTGATCCAAAGAAGGCTTGTCAGTTACAAGTGGATTAACCACAACCTTGTCTCCAGATAGGTCGTTGCCTAGTAACAAATGAATGCCCTCAACGGGTAAAGTAGACACTATCCCGACTGTCACAGGTCCTGAAACTAAGTCTGATGACAAATTTACAGAATGGAGAGGAACATTAACAAAGCCGCACTCTACTCCCTGAATGAGAACACTCTCATTAGAACAGGACTTCTCAGAAAAAGGCAAAGTACCTGATAATAAAAGACTCCTGTATCCCTTAAACTTTTAATAGGGATAGGATTGGCCAAATCACCCAAGAGTGGTATAGAAACCTTCGACATGGATGATTCATAATTCTCCATAATAAAATCAGACTGGGGTTTATTAGACCAACAAATGTATTGCTTTCAATACATGACCGTGACCTTGACCTCTTAGAAATAAGAGCATTTGGGATAGGTCTATCTTGATTCTGATGCCTATATTTAAATCTGAAGCAATCAGAAATTAGGTGTCCTTTTTTCTTGCAATAGGTACACGTAGGAATAGATAAGGATTTTGAATCAAGTTTATCAGAAGCTTGATTTTTAGAAGTTGTGCCAGATTGAATTTTAGAAGAAGTCGTATTAAGCTGAAATACCTTTCTACCAGTAGACTGCTGAGTGAATGATTTGCTTACAACAGGAACTTTATGAGTTAAGGAATACTCATCAGCAGCAAGAGCAGCATTTTCCAAGGTTTCGATCTTATGCTCTTCAAGATGATTCTTAATGTCACTAGGGACACAAGTCTTGAACTCTTCAAGTTGTTCGAGACTTTCAAAATCATGTTCAACTTTCTTGGCTAAGCGCCATCTCTTAAATAATTGCTCTTTTTCTCTAGCAAATTCGACATAAGTTTCTCCATAAGTTTGAATTTTTGCCGATAAGCCTCAGGGACTAACGCATAACCCATTAAGATGCACTCCTTAACCAAATCATAGCCAGAAATTTGCTGTACTGACAGGGATGGATAGATATCTCGGGCCTTGCCAAAAAGTACACATTGCAATAATTGAGTCCAATGTTCCCTTGGCCATTTCAAATTTTCAGCAACTTTTTCAAAATAAATAAAATATTTGTCTACTTCCTTTTCTCTAAAAGGGGGCACTAACCTGATATTCCTTGTAATGTCAAAACGTGAATTTGTATGTGAAGTGGGATGGTGGTTTTCACTTGCTAGCTCCATTTCATTCATTTTAATTTGAAATTCCCTTTCATCCTTCTCTTTTTCAAATTGTAACTATTTATCTTTCTCCCTCTCCTGCCTCTCTCTCTCTCTCTCTCTCTCTTTCTCTCTCTCTCTCTCAAAATGCAATTGCAATTGCTTCTCTTCAAATTGCAACTGCAATAGTTTCTCTTTTTCTCTTTCTCTATTTCCTGTTTCTGAATCTCGAGCTTCCTTAACTCCATAAAATGTAATGAAACAAAAATAAAATAAAAGAAGAATTTAAAACTAACACACAAGTAATTAAATTACATATACGTAACACAAGGGCTGTATAATATACATCCGTATTCTTTCTCTAAAATCTGTAAGGTATTCATTTCTTTTCAGAAACAAGCTGCACTAGAATTGATTTCGTCGAAATCGAAATTTGATTTTGACGGAAATAACTTTCCATAGATATGAAAGCTTATGTTGATTTTTTAAATCCATTGTTATATGTCAATACGACGAAAAATCTTCACAACAATTGCTTCCAATCACATTTAAGTTACACTAAAGTCCTGATATCACATATGCAACAAATCAGTATTAATCTTTACTATACTTTATAGAAGCCGTAGGACATATTTTGAATATTTGTCAAGTTCGTAACATTTATTAAAGAAAGAACCAAAGTCACGATCTTAATTAAAAGTTTTTTTGAATCAATTATGACATCAGTGTTTTGTCGAACAGTGGGACACATAACGCATTTTGAGATCCGTTTATGTCAAGAATATAGCAACATACTGAGCATTCAAAAGAAAAGAAACCAACATGCACGTTCTCAGCCCCAATGGCGCTATGGTTGCCAAGGGCTCTGAGGGATGGACATGCATTTCTCTACCTTACTCTGGTTGAGATCCCTCCAAGATAAGTGTGGAAGAAAAGAGTTTTAACAAATTCTTGAGACAGATTCAGATTGATTATGTGCTCTTAAGCAATACACGGTTATCGATAGTATGCAAAATTTATCATGAATAAGGAACGAATAGCTAAATAATTTTTCATAAGTATTGCTTGGAATGATAGTTTGTGGTTTAGGATTCATCTGACGATCTCGCGTGGAAGCTGCTTTATTGGGTCAAACTGTTTACCTTAACACAATATCTGAGAATCAAATGGTTGAATTTCGTGGATATTCATTGCCTTTAGAAATAAATGCATTTCCAAAGAAATTAGCACTATTACACACACACGCACACAGATATATATATATATATATATATATATATATATATATATATATATATATATGAGAGAGAGAGAGAGAGAGAGGATGTTTGGGAAAAATGTGCTGATATGTACATATTTATTAATACGTTTCAATCTACTTTAAATGAGTTGAAAATAAGGAAGGAATATGACTCTCTTAAGTCTTCAGAGGGATGATGACGTTCATCGTCTTTAATAGACTGAGGTATAGCAATGAGATAAAACAAGAATACAGGAATTGATCTGGGCACAACATATAGGCAAAGGATTAAGACGTTTAGTCAAAAGTTTCATTACTGTAGCGTTGTACATTACACAGTTATGTGAAAATATGGAAATACACTTGTGCTCTTCAATAATCAGAGCTTGATGTTAAGGAAAAATGTGGCTCAAAGTTTCAGAACTAAAGATATCTTCTATCACAGGTATATTTCCACACATTGATGCTTGTAAACAATGAAATGAGACACAAGGTATAGTCACCGTGTGGTCTACTGGCAGAGTTTACTGGGATGCTAAAATATTTCTTTAGAATACAATTCTTCTAATGTTGTCTAGATACATTGAAAACAATATATATGTTCAAGGGAAGAATGTAAGAAAACAGTTTATTACGATGTCAAGAACTATGATGTAATAGTAAAATGAGTTTACAGGAATTGATGGAATAAAATGGTAACTTCATCAAATTGGTAAATGAAAATGGAAACTCGTATTCACTTACTAACAGCTATTGTTTAAATTTCAGGTCAACGTTTCTAAAATAGAGGAACCTTTTGTTCATTATAAAAGGTTAGAAAGTATTTAGGCATGGCAGTTATAACCAATGTTCATCTGGGTTGTGGCTTGTTTTTAGATCTTTCTAACTTTTATTTCAAATGTAAAATCTATTCCATGGAACCAGGTTACTTGCAATATCATTATCCAGCTTGGTCATCCTTTTAACGTAGAACACTGATGTCACTTGTGAGATAAGATCTTCGTACGATTCAAAACTGGATTGTACTTGCAAGTTAAGGTCATGTTTGTATATGATTAATATGTTACGTTCATCCATACAACGTTTAAATATAGTTATCTACTATCAAGGTATCATTTTAGAATGTGAAAAATGACTTTGGAAGGAACAGTCAGTTTCAGATAGGATGTGTTCCGTCCCGGATAGTGATCTATTAAAACAGAAGCAGACGCATAAATATATGATCAGCTTAAGACCGATTATTCGTAATAAATAAACCTACAAATTTTGACAGATAAAGATTATATATAAAACAAATTTACAAAGTAAATATCTTCTCTTCTCAGCCACATGGGTTCTCCTTCTCCATTCAGCTCTGTCGCCAGTATTTTTAAGTCTGAGTTTCTTCACATCCTGCAGTACCACATCCATCTATCTTTTCTTCTGCCGTCCTCGGCTCCATTGTCCATACACTTCTGTCTTGATGATTCTTCTGATGCAGCTGTTTTCTTCCCTCCTTTCCACGTGCCCATACCATTTTAGTATGGCCTCAGGAACCTTGCCTGTGATACAATACAAGAAATGTATAAGAAAAGATACAACTTGTTGCTGTTTTAGTGTAATGGATGTAATACCAAAGAAAATGGTTCAATTTAAGAAGACACGTTACTTTTCAGTGGTAACTGACATTAATGCAAGAGAAACAACACAAATTCATTTAATCGTTTAATCGTCTCGTAAATTAATTGTGATAGTTACCCTCTTATAACTATTATATTTTTAAATCTTCAAGTCAATTTTTTATCTCTTTTAATTGTATGGTACATTAAAGGCTTCGATATTTATACTATTATTTTCCTCGTTGGTATTGGCGCATTAATTAATGTTTTCATTGGATTCATTTAAATAACGAGGAAGTTTTGGTGTAAACATGCTGACCTTTAGTTACAGCCCTTTCATGTAAACACTTTTCTTTTTATTCTCCCAACATTTTCTCCACTGAAACATTTTCCCCGTGTTAATTATCTAACCTAGAATTAGAATCAAAAGTATATGCCGGACATAATGATGGCGGTTGACACAGTATGGCACGAGGGAGTTTTTATTAAGCTTGCCCTATTGGGAATTACTGACAAAGTCTTCAGTGTAATTAAGGAATCATAGTATAATATCTCTGATAGTGGAACTATAAATGACACTAAATCAGAGCCTATATCAGGCAAGGTTTTCGCCAAGGTAGAGTGCCTTCTCTAGCTGATATATTTCAATGATATATTCAAATTTTAGAAGAATAACCGTAGTACCTACATATACACACACATATATACATACTCTGTCATAGAAACAATATTATCATAGTTTTCCTGCATACCTCTGAAGGAATATCTGCTTTGTAGCAATTTTAACATTTTTCTTGCACAATAATTCCTTGTTTCCATGTCGTAGATCTTTTATCAAGAATTGGTATACAAAAGTATCAATGCTTAAAACTAGATTTTTTCAATCTCCACACAAAATAACAATAATCAGAAAGCAGGTCGAACGAAAGAAAGACCATATTTTAAATGACAGCTTGAAAAGAAACAAACATTGATCTGTCAAACTAGGATTTAGATCATTTCTTTTTGCACTCTTTTATCTGTGTATATAATTTTATTTGTTCTGTCTGGGGATGTAAAAATTTTATGACGCAAACTGTACAGACTTAAGTCTCACTGCTGTTGAGATAACTAACTAAATAAATAAATAAATAAATTAATAATAATATAAGAAGAAGAAGAAGAAGAAGTCAACATTATTCGACGTGGTCATCATCATCATCATCATCATCATCATCATCATCATCAGTCCCTTAACCCAAGAGGTCGTTGGGGCACCGCAGTTGACTTTACAACCAATTCTCTTCATCTTTCCCTGTTCTTTACTGCCCTTTGGGAATCTCCAAATCCCATGCCTGTCCACTCCTTAATGTTGTCTTCCCACCTCTTTTCCTGTCTGCCTCTTCTTCTGCACCCTCGCGCTGTGCCTTGCAAGACAGGTTTTGCCAGTCCAGATGATCTTGAGACATGACCGTACCACTTCAGATTACGCTTTTATACAGTGGTCAAGAGGTCTTCATAGGATCCGATGGCTCGTTGGATCCTGTTGTGGACTTTTTCATTGGTTATCTGATCAATGTATGAGATGCCCAAGATCTTGCGGTAGCATCTCATTTCGAAGGTTTGAGTCGTTCTCTGTAGATCTGATGTGAGCGTCCATGTTTCACAAGCATACAGAAAGATGGATATGACAATCGAGCGCATCAGCCTTATTTTGGAACCAAAAGCAACAGTATCTTTCCACACTGGTCTCAACGTTGTTATTGCTGTTGCTGTCTGGGCAATCCTGCAAAGTAGTTCTCGTTTGGACAAGTAGATGACTGCTGTCGTCTATAATGAATCCGTCTGAGCAAAGCGTATTTTATTTAGTGATGTTAAACATGACACATTGCAGAGTGATTTCTAACCCGTCTCACAGTATACAATTACTATGGCGAAAAGGACTGGGCAAATATATATGTATACAGCGACGCAATTAAGAAAATATATCTAGGTATACAAAAACTCTGGTCTCGTCACTGTTTAGAAAAGAATTACTAGACCTAGACCGGAGAACCATCACAACACAATAATTTTATACAGCTATTTAACTTAACGCCGCTTTTATGTAAGTAAATAAAACAGTAAATAAATTATTAAAAACAAAAAACTTAAATAAAAATTAAAATATATAAAATGGTCTGTCCTAACCTAAACACAATATAGCATGATTAAAACAATATAGCATGCACAAATAACACACACGGGACATAAGATTCATCCTTGGCCACGATCACTAAAATTTAGGAGCCAAGATAAGGAAATCAGTCGAGGAACCTAGTGCGTGAGAAAGGAAGTATACGTCATAAAAAATATCATGGGAAGGAAAACAAAGGGACCAGCTCCAGAGACCTTGTGAGTACGACCCACCATAAAATAATAAAATGCTAATAGCAAAAACACAACCCATCAACAAAAATAATGATCTTCTTCTTCCAAATTCTTTTTTACTTTTAACAGAAAAACAAACACTTGCACTAAGGGGGATACAGAAACTCATAAAAGCCTTTAAATTTTTAGGATGGCTGCTGGGGGGGGGGGGACACTTCAGTGGTTAATAGCTTAACATTGTTCAAAGACGGAGAAGTGCCCACAAATAAAAGGTATACAATTCACCATTTGTAAGAGAACTATGATAAACGGTCTAGTTGTTGAGGAACTTGATCGATGGATTATATATCGGTACAACTAATATACGCAATGAAAAATATGGAAAAGAAGGAAATGCAATACGCAATTAAAAATTGAATGCAATGGAAATAAAATAAGCAAAGGAAAATATTTTTATTTATTTTGAATTTTTTTAAATTAAAAAAATCAACGAAGTTTTTAATCATTAGATTAATCATATCTGTATGCATTGCACATTAGAAAATAGAATTATATTTTCAAACTAACGCTAATAATGTATGAAACGTGCACATTTGAGAAAGTACGCAATCGTCGTATGCAAATGAAAATGATCACTCATGAAATAATGTTCATTGACGAATTGTTTGATAATATCAAGCTTTAGCTCATTGGAAATAAAGTACGTCGTGGTAATTATTTATTTTATTTGTAAGTGATTTTTTTTAAAAAATAGGTAGGTTAACCGAAGGATTTCATCATCAGATGGATATTCTAAGTGTTGTACATAATATAGAACATAATCATGAATGAAAGTTCATAATTGACTTAATTAAAGAAAAATGCTATTTTCAACATTCAGTTTAACTGGAATTCTTTATTTTTTTCTTTTTATTTGTTTTATATTGTGGTTGTTGTTGATTAGCCAATGTATTGTTTCACTATTTTGTTAAATCCAAATTACCTTCTTTACTCATTTAAAAAAAAAAAATCAGTTACAAGTCTCTGCGCTGGTTACGCAAGTGATATATGATTATATCCATTGCTCATAACACTTATCCGTTAAATTAATTTATCCCGCATTTATTTAAGGCGTTTAATTCGAAAGTTTGCCCAAGGCCAGAAATATAATTTTATGGACTTCATTCTGTGTTGCAATCGGTCATTGTTGACCAGCGGCAATACCTATCGGAAATGCTTCTAACGCAACCTCCATACACAAAAAATTACGAAAAAAAGAGCAGATAATGAGGTTATCGAAAAGGGCTATACAAAAATATTGTCAATCGTAACGCTTTGGACATATCTGAATTATTTTATTTAACTCATTATAATGATTAAAACCGCTTTATTTAATTTAAAAGGATATTGAGATAATCGATCGTTATAACATGTGCACAAAAGAAAATGTACAACACATATCTCATCTATATTCATATTCCGCCTTGGTTATATCTTTTCGTGCTCTTTGAATGAAATTAATAACAGTTAGATACACCTTTTTCCACGTAAAAACTATTCCAGACATATATTCTTGCATAAAGAGTAATACAGCTTCTGTAATATTATCATATACAAGTATGTACAACACATGACAGACAAATCATTATCAGGCTTGCAGAACAAGTTAAATTTAACGTTGTAACAGCCTTGCGCTAAACTCATTTATTGTCTCCTTTTTCTCTCTTTGTTTTTTCTTTTTTCATTTTTGTGTTTTCACATAGCTTGTAAAGTGCGAAGTCACAAAAAATAATCTGTTGATGAATATTTTTTTTTAAAATTTAAAAAACTTAATTCATAATGCGGGATAATGTTTTCTGAACTTTGTTCGAAGACATAAAAATTGTGTCTCTACTGCAAGTTGTAAATGAATTACAAACGTTTATAGCCAAAAATACCAAACATACAAAATGATCGCGTCCGCCTCTACTGTTTGTGTCTGGATACTAGTGAACTCTTTGTCAGCAATTTCGCTTGAAATGATAACTTTTGTCACCATTATCGTGCATATTTCACATTTTGCGAAGGGTGATTGTCTCAAAGCGCTATTGATATATATTGATTTGGATGTACCAAGAAATTTTTAAAAAAAAACGAAAAAAACAAAACAACAACAACAATAACAAAAACTTTTGGACTAATTACTTCCCTCAGGATAAATTTACTGGTCATCATCATTCAAGTAGTTGAGATACTAATCATATACGTTTTGTTTGTAATATCGCGAATTTTAATTTCAGAAACCGGAAAATTCTGTAATCATGAAATAGAAAACGCGATTTACTATTGATTGTTTGTTAACTTATTCCTATCAAATAATACATACATACATACATACATACATACATACATACATACATACATACATACATACATTAGGAAGTCATGTAGCTATGCATCAGATATAGAATCAAGATATTTAGATTGTGTACCACGGATATCCTTGTCTTAAATATGTCTGCATTAACATATTTACATCATGTTTCTGTAGAATGGAAATTCATCTTACCATTTTGTTGGTTTTTTCATTAAATATATTTCTTTTGTAACCGCATGACAGAGGCCCGTGTTCGCATTTGTCACGACAAATTAGGTTTATTCCTTGGCTGCTGTTTTTTTGGTTTCATATAGAGAGTTTATACCATGCCAAACTTCCGGTTTATTTATGTCAGCAATCCTATGCTCATTTCCATGAACAGTAATAGTAGTAGTAGTAGTAGTAGTAGCAGTAGTAGTAGTTGTAATAATAATAATAATAATAATAATAATAATGGTAGGAGCTGTTGTGTCTGTAATGCTAATTGTGGTAGTAGTACACTCTTCAAAATGTTTAAATAAGCATATGCACAGCAACAAAGTAGATCTGACCTGTTTACAGTTCCTTATGTGTTGTTCTATCAGTTTGTCTCCTATAGTGACGTCGAGTTTGGTCCTGTCGTAATCAGTTTTCTCCAGTCTCTTTTACCCGACCAATTTCCTCTAGAGTTACCTGGTTATAATATATTTTGTGCTGTTTGAGTTTGACATAATCCATGGTATTCTATTAAAGAGAACCATAGATTTTCAGAAGTCTTTTTCTCTGTTTTATCAGTTCACAAGTTTTAAACGTACACACAAAATAAGCTACATCATTTATTTTGAATGCATATATACTGTGTCCATATCATCTCAGATGATCACTAGTTGATCAATTGTTTGTCTGGGTGTAAATATCCAGAAACTAAATATGCCATGTTGTAAATTAAAGAAACTAGACATGCCATGTTATAAAAGTAAGGAAACTAGACATGCCATGTTGTAGATATAATGAAATTAGACATGCCATTTTGTAAATGTAAGGAAACTAGAGATGCCATGTTCAGTCATGTCCTAAAAGTGTACATTTCCACTTGCGACATTGGAAGTAGGAGCAAAAAGGGCATTTTCACACACACACACACACACACACACACACACATTAATTGCTAAAGGTATATCAACTGGTGTAACTATGTAATAGCATTAGTGGAGACATTTGTTTGGGGTACAATTCAGATTTCCCATAATCCTAACACTAATTCCTAAGTTCTAGGTAGCTCGATCATTTTGTCAATGCAACTGATTCACGAGATCTATCATTGTGGGACTAAGTATTCTAATCGCATGTCCCTGGTCATTCACCGTTTTATCCGAATATTATGCTTATTACTTGGCAACGCATGATCACCAACTTTTTTTGGCACTGCTCTAGTATGTTACTTCAGATTTTAAAACGTCAGTAACTGTTGTGCTTAAATTTCTTGCACGATCTTCGGTTTTGAGATGCTTGATCTGGAACGTCTTATCCGCATGTCTGTCTAAATGTGTAACTGACTATACTGCTTGATCTACAACTTCTCAGTGTACATGCCTCTTATCGAGAAGCCTAGATCTCGACTGGTCTTGTATTGACACGTTTCAGATTACGTTGCATCTTTTTGTCCAGATTGACGTTTATTGGAATACATCTCCAACATCCTTCGGGGGGGGGGGGGGGGGGCCCCTCACATTCAGCCATCTTCACCGTTGCGTGGACTTGACCCCTCATTTGATGGCAATGGATGTGAAGTTTTTTCATAAAATCATCAAAAACGGAAGACATTTGGACTTTTTGTAAAATATCAGAAACTGGTGACTTTCGAAGGCAGGAGAGTATTTCTTTTAATGTAAAAACTGGACTTAGTTTTTCTCTCTGAAGTTACAGAAACTGGTGACTTTCATAGATGGGGGGGGGGAGGTATTTCTCTGAGTATGACTGCATACTCTGCCTGAACTATTATCGTAACTTAAGGAACAAGTAATTTTTTACACTAAAACTCTAAGTTACAACAGCATACAATCAATGAAATAAACTATCTTCCACTAATATCATGAAATGCTCTCTAATGTAACTTGTATGACAACTTACTTAGATATTTTTCAGATGATTTCTAGCCCATAACTGTTTTTATGTCCGTACGCACTCAGATGTAAGCTTTTTTAGATAGTCTAAATAAGTCTGAAAAATCTTAATCCTTTAAAAAGCTTGGCAACTCAAATATCACATTATAAGTTTTTCTGAAGTTGTATGCGACATTATTATTTGCTTAAATTGGTAAATGTAGTCTTGTATCTTCCACCTACATCCATAGCGGCTTTTGTCTTTCTACTACCAATACTAGTTTTTTTGTACCATCTATTCTTTCAAAACTACGCGTAATGTTTCTGACAATTTCACAGATTGAAACAAAGAATTAGAAATGTCCAACTTTCATAGCAAAATGGCAAAGTACAACTTTCACAGATAAATTTCAAAAATACGTTTTTGTGTGATAAATGCCTAAGTCCAACTTGTTATCAAAATGACAAAACATTGACGTTTAGCAATATACTGGTAAGTGAAGAGATGAGGGTTGAATTTCC
>JAECUM010093836.1:0-69198 GCA_016617855.1 Megalonaias nervosa | reverse complement strand
GTCAGAATTATCTCACGAATACGAAACGAAAAGACTCGTACACGCTCGTATAAAACAACTGAAAGATATCATGGCGATGACGGAGTTGATGGACAAAGTCGTGGAAGAATTACTGGCTAAAGATAAAGACGAGTGTGACTCTGACCACGATGACGAAGTCATCAATGACAAAGTCACCAATGTCGAAATCACCAATGACGAAGTCACCAGTGACAATGAAACTAATAGTGTTGTATCAGAATAATTCATTTCTGACCCGGTGACACAGTCACCGACATCGTCGAAGATAAATCACGGGTAAAAAAAATTAATTATTTGATATTTCCTTTTGCTTTGTATTTTCTACGATGACGCTGATGACGAAGTCATTACGATCTCAGATACAGGTTTATATTCAGCGACTCCGACCTAAGATCGAGCAAGTGGCCAGATTGGTCAGTAAGTTTAAAATGTATCCGTGATAAGAGACGACTATGACATTTTAGGTCAAACAACATTGATTGGTTCTGATACAATCAAATAACCTGGGGGGACTTGAGGGGTAAATGAGTAGAGAATGTATCCTTGTTGGACCTCGTTGGATTTATCAGTGTCAACTTGATAACTGCCATCAATGACATCATATACTAGATTGACAGCGATCGTTGATGTGATGTTGACGATCCCCGGTGAGACATGACGGCCTTCGTTGTAGGGATTATTATCGTATCTGAGAATACTTGCTGATGGTGCTTTTTTTCTCCACGACGTGAGGATTTTGGGAAAGTAATCGTCGATAACATCGCTGAGTTTCTTTTTTAGCCCGGTTATATCAAAATCTGGTATTATAAATGTTTTGAGTTGTTCTACGGTTATTTTGTAATGATCAAGGAACATTTGTACAAATGACAACAAAAAAAGCACCTCTACTATGATGCATGAAATTTGTGATAAAAATTTTATTGATGTGATACATATCTGATCGTATCTGATTCAAATCTGTAATGGTTTTAATGATTTGTTGTTTTGTATCATCGCTGTAAAATTGTGACAGTGACAAAAATAGATTTTTTAAATCAGTAATTTTACGATTATAATCATCGTTAATAGCCGCAGAAATATTTTTAATCGGTGTATCGTAAAAATAATTTTTGTCAGGGGTTTCTTTGCTTGGTCGGAAAAATTTAAATCTTGTATACTTTTCATCAACGTCAATAGTAGTAGTTATGATATTAGGATACTTTGTTCCATCGTCGTCTACGAAAAACGATTCATGTGATCTTTGTACGTGATCGGTCAAATATTTTGGCGTTGTTGTGTATGGCAACTCAACGACGGAAAACTCATCTCGACGTGGTTCTGGTGGTCCTTCATAACGAGGTGGAATATCAGGCCAGCCCAACACTGATCTGATCGACAACTGATATATGTCCACGGCGTAGTCCGGTGACAATATTTCGATCGCCGAAGACAACGTTGGCTCGTGGACGGTAATGGCAATCTTTGATTCTTTTCCTGTGATGGATTTAATTCTGCGTTGGAATTCTTCGTTGATCTGTTCTACTTGATAACTTCCCGTTGGAATACTGACAACTTGCCAATCAGGAGTTCCCGCGGCGGGATCGCCCGGGGGTTTACTTTTATTTGCAAATACTAATGAATTATTCGGTTGTAGTCCACCAAACGACGTTGACCTAATGTTGGGCCAACTATAGTAAACCCGTAATTGCGCCAGACCCATCTCGGAAGCTGGTATTGCAGTTGGAAAATTAATACTGAATTCAGGCGAAGTTGAACTCGCCGATATCACTGTGGTTCTTACCGGAGCAGTATTAGTGACGATCTGTTGTAATAATTCCCTTGACTCAGCCATTATTATACTATTATTGTTTTAAATCACCGACATCGTCGCGGTCAGAAATTTTTTCATTAACGACGTTATCACTGACGACGTTATCGTTGACGACGACATCGTTGAATACTTCATTGTAGATCTTTATTGCGATACTAAATTCTTCGTCGGTGATTATTCCATCATTAAGCGACAAAGAAATCAACGATGACAATTTAGAATATGCGGTCGTTGCAGTATGTAATTTCATCGTATACTCGTTCAATTTTTCATTCATGCATGTATTTATCTTTTTCGCGATAATATTAAATATTTCAGCAATCGACATTGACGATGAAACAATGATTGTTACAACGATCGGCGCTGTCATCGTCGCTAGCGATGCTAATACTACGCCAGTTCCAGCAACTAGCGTAGAAACCGAATAAACCATAATATCAACGACGGTTGCACGTCTACGATATTTCTTTATTTTTGCTGTATAATTATCGATGGTGGTTTTTAATTTATTCTGCTATGTCGTTACTTGATCGTATCTGTATCTGTTAACGTCTATCATTATACTGTATTAAGTTGTTCTCTAAGACAGCGGAGGTGTTTCAGCTACGAATTCCAGACACCACCAGTAGGACGCTGTGGTTACTTTTTTATCATCTGATACCAGCATAAACGTTTCTTCGGTATCTTTATTTAACACTACAGATACAGTCCCAGAAAAAGTATCGGTTGAATAACGCCATGAAAATGTAGTAAACATTATAAATTTTGCAGAACTGAACACGGACAACCTGTACACGCCAGTGACCTCTACGGTATGTTTGATAGTGTTATTTTGCAGTGTCCACGTTGATGATCCTGATGATACCGTGTACACGATATTATTAGCTCGTCCGTGAGGAATTTTAATCAGATTAGTTTTTTGAACGATATTAGGAATTCCACTGAGAATATCATTGAGTTTTGTATTAATGTCGGTGAGTTTAATATCAACGGTTGGTGGACTTTCAAAAAAATCATTAGTAGTTCTGTTCACGTTTCTGCGAAAATTCATAAAAAGGTTTACATGATTAAAAAATTCAGTTCTAAATGTGGTCATTCCATCATTGATCGTCGACAACGAAGTTGTCATCGGAATATTGTTATCGTCTACATATTTTTTTGTTGCAGCGTCGAGATTATCCGTCGGTTCACCTACATTAATAATTTTGTTGTTGCTCATGTTGATGGCGCCAACGATGATATCACCGGCTTTTAACACTCGTTCACTTATACTATCTCGGATCGATGATGGAGTAACAACACTAGGAACAAGTTTACCCTCTTTGTCATATACAGCAATGAGACCTTCTCGCGATAATCGATTACGAATAATAATATCGTTGATTGAAATATTACTCGTCTTCAATTTTCCTTCACGATTTTGAAATACAACAAGTTCGTTTGAATCAACATTGGCAAGACTGAGCATGTCAGATAATTCATCATTGATCTGCCGTATTACTCGCTTGAGTAATTCTTCACCTGGTGCTTGTTGAGTTTTGGTTTTAGCTGATCATCCGTAAATATCTACCATTATATGATTAGCGATTATTTAATGTATATTCGTATTTAGTTTTATGAGGTGGTTTCGTTGATCTTGATACAGCATCAAGTACTGCTAGTGCTTCACTGCCACATATTGGTGGATCCGTTAATGTTTGTGTTGGTAGCGTTGAATACCAGATTGGAATATTTTGAAATTTGTCAATATATTTTAAAAATTCTTTTGGTGGCACCAACCCATACGAATCAAAATAAACAATACCCCGTGGATCAATGGCGTATGCAACCCAGTGTGTTCCACAACCAGAGCTTTTATCGAGATTAATAATACCTGTTTCTGACAGATTTGGATTTTTCGGTAATTGATCACGCATAAAAACACCTCTAAAATTCTTTATACGCAACCGCGCAGCAGCGTCGACGAGATCCAAATTCGATAGTGGAACTATCGTTGACGACGTCATCGTTGAGTCCCTGGAATTCTTAGTCCGCGACCAACTTGAGGTCGAGATCCTGGAAGTCTTAATCCGCGTTCGCGTCGTTGGTGTCCTTTTTTTAATACGGATCCGCCAGTCACTTTATTGAATAACCTTCCCGCGGCAGCTCCAGTGATACCTAACGCAGCCGCTTTTCCAAGCGCGGGTGCCGCCGCAGCTATCAACCCAGGTATCGCTGCGAGAAGCGGAAACATTCCACCGGTTTTAATAGAATCCTTGATGGCGCCCACGAAAAGATTTAATCGTATTCCTTTGCTGGCGTGTTTAGCTTCGTTAAATTTCTTAAACTGACGCTCGGTCAACGATAATTTATTTGCACCAGACATTTGATCGTGTTTTAATATTTTTGTTCCGCATCGTGATGCTAACGGTGATTGTAATCGTTTAATCTGACCCGGGGTCAGACTGACACTAACATAATTATATGACATTTATGATATATATTTTATTTCTAAATACTGATTTAAATCAGCGTTTGCATGTTTTCGATTGGAGCATCAACGACCCTCATGCGGCCACCAGCACCTTCAAGTAACATTGTTTTATCGGATAATATAATGGCGATTGCTCTGTAATTAGGAACATCTACGGCGTTTCTAGCGACGCGAGCTCGAAAATGTATGTCAACGACAGACTGTCTAAACAAATCCAAATGTTCCAGTGAAAAATAATAAATCGGATACAGCGTTGTAAAATCTAGCTGCGATATTTGTAAACCGGTATCAATATTTTGATCACGCCCCATAAACGACATAAGACGATGATACTCACGTGCTACATGATTTTGATCAAAATTCAGCAAAATATCCTCTGATGGTTCTTGATGTCCGTTTATCCACAACGACATTTCAGTGACGCCGAGTTTGTCAAATATCATCGCGGAACGTGTTTGATCATTCACGCGTGCGGCATTTTGGAAAGCAATAAATATATTCGCGGCGCAAAGATACCTTCCTGTGATGCTATCTGCCACGTAAATAAACCATTAATTGCACTTTGAATATCATCTGTGGTCGTCGTCAACCAAGACAACATTGATTTACCGCCGCTGCTCATGAAATTGAGTAACCGTTCTTCGACGGTCATCGCGAGGGTCATTACTGGCATCCACAACGAAAGTTTTGTCAGTATGACTTTATCAGCATCACCAACGGGTCGCCATATTGCATCATCGTAGGTTGCTCTTCGCACGAGCACAACTGTATGTTTGGCTCCAAACATGACCTTTCTAACACCTCTACAGAATCCAAAGATGTGTGACAATGGAATCGCGCAAGAAAATCTTCTAGGACCACCCTGCAACATTGCTCGGCGTGATGCGAATCCCAAGTTGAAATTTGCATTAGCACCATGAACCACCGGAGCAACGTCGGCGTCGGCGTTACCGGCAAAGTTTCTTGGTCGTCTTATATCATATGGTACGTGGTTAGGATGATCAGACGTATCCTTGAAAAACATCATGGATGGTCCGGCCGATCTTGAATAATCATCGCTGTATCGCGTAAGGCCAAATATCGTCGTGGCGACGTCAACATCTTTCTGAATGGATTCAATATTTCTTCCGTCGATCATGTATGTGGCGCTGTCAAATAGCGCCATGATACCATTGTTGACAAAACCAATACTGATACCAGCGTCATATTCAATATTATGTGTTTTTAAAATTTCACCTTCGATCTCGATAAATGCTTCACCGAGATAGAAATATCTACTCGTATCTTGAACCTGTAATTCAATTCGTCCGCGTTGATTTGGCATTCGCGCATCGTAAGAATAAAATTGAAAATCAAGCACAGATTCATCTTTGAGAACCGGCGCATCCATGTCAAATGCGGGATCAGACTCACGTTTAAACACGTTATGTTATTGATCATCGTCTAATACGGAGACCACTTTGAGAAGTTTCACTTCTTCGGAGTCCACTCCCCGCTATCAAACTTGCTACATTTTTTTTTTTTTTCCTTTTCATCAGCCAATGACGAAGTCGATGGCAGAGCCATCTCTGCTAGTTTTTGATTTGCGACATCATTTATTATTTTACTAACACGCGTAGGCATTTCTGTGGTGCTGGCCAATTTAACCCGCGGTTCTCAACTTACTAATTGTTGTAATCGTTTCTTGAATGTATCAAATAATTTACCAGCGGTGTCACCGACAGTTTTAATGCCTTTTTCACGAATAACGTCAATAGCTTTCATGCCTAATTGCTTTTCAATCGGTATTGCTTTTGGGGCGATTCTCGTAAATAAACCTCTAATGACATCACCGAATCCATCTCCGTAAAATGTCTCATATACAGGTAATCTTGAATTTACCATCCTGACCATGATTGGTCTACGTTGATTAGCGTGTATGATCATCTACTATAATAATTATATCTAACTGTTTAATCAGTGACTTAGTCGGGCGACCTTGGCACTTTAGTGCTAGTCGCTATAGTCAACGACGCTGTCGTCGTCGGTAATTTCATTAATGAAGGACCGACACACATTAGCGTCCATGAAACCACCGGTAAATAATCGTTGACAAATAGATGTAATTTCGTTAATAATTTCAGGAGAATTATTACCGGCTCGCTTCCCTCCAACAAGAATTTCTAATCTATCTACGACGTTGTCAGGGCAAACAACGACCGCACGTGGTTCAAGACCACTTTGAGAAGTTTTAGTTTCTCGAGTATTAATACCTTTTCCAGTTGCAGCTGGAACATCTTCATCTTCTTCTGTTTCCTCAATTATTGGTCGAATAATTTTTCGTGGTGAATACTGTTGTCGTAATTCTCTAGTATGAATAAATGCTTTATTAATATATTCGGCATACTCAGGATCGCCCTGTCGAACAAAATTAAGATCTTTGTTTATGCGATATATCCATTTATACCATTTTTCATGATCTGTTATTTCCTGAGCATATTCTGGATTTAAATAATCACCTCTATCATAAAAACTTTTCACAGCAAATTCATGTAAATCTTCGCCGTCAACAGATCGAATATATTTGATGGATCTTGAAAAAAATTTATTGATCATGTTGGTCCTGATTCTTGGTCTTGCTGGCTTTGATTGTATTTGTTCTCTTATTTCGCCGATCTCAGCGCGAGCTTGGTCAATTCCTTCGAGTATTCCTTGAGATGGCTGAGACGCAGCTATGGACGCTGAAAGCTCCGTGGGAAGTTCTCGCAGAATTGTTTTTGTTTTCTTAGTTCGCTCCGCTATTTTTTCAGTTTGTTTTGCTGTCTCCGCCAACACAGGAACAATACCCTTAGTGGTTTCAGTGATAGGTTTAAATAATTGTTCTGTGCCTTCTGCAAATTCTTCTTGTGTTTGTTGACGCACTTGTAATTGTTGTTTGACGTGATCACGGACAGGTAGATATTTCTTAATTGCTTCTTGTCGCTCTCGAGCTAATCTTGCTGAGTGAGCTTCACCAATCATTATTGATATAACGCAATGGTTTAATTACAGCAGCAGAGGGGGTGCGACCACATGTGTGTAAACGATAATATGTCCACGCGATTGTTTGGGGGGGGGTTCAAAAAGTGTCGACGCTTTTTTATTTTTTCAACGCTTTTTTTGTCTTAAAGAAAAAGAAGTGTCGACGCTTTTCGGTTTTTCGAACATTGGTCTGTTCACCCCCTCTGCTGCTTAAGTTTGCAGTTTGGATGACACACTGTTTGGTATGTCGTCTTTTAGTAACCCTTCTGTGTCCGCTACCTTCAGGAGGTGTAACGGACCATGTAAAGCGTGGCTATTCCATCGGCCATGTTAAACTCGTCATTGGATTGTTGGACCATTGAATTTTGTCGACTATTTCATACAGTGTTAATTCTCCGATGTACGACACTCGATCCAGACGGAGACTTTAAGCTGTCATGAGTAACTGAGTCTCAAACGATCGTCCTCGTTTGCATGGCATAGTCGTAGCGCTATCATCTCTAGTATCGACTGCAGTCGCACCCCAATACCTCGTATTCATGGTTTGAGCCATAATCATACAACGTTGCAATGATAAACTATCGCACCTGTATAATGTGACGTTACGCGTTCGCTCTCTTCTGATTGGAAAAGAGACTCCCTCTTACAGAAGTTTGTATACAAGTGCCTTGTCTCATTATTTCACCTATTTCAACAAAACAAAAAATGTATACCATGCTGGCTGGCGCACAGGCGTCGTCAGTAATTTCGTGAATGCTATTAAACCTGGATGATTTGATGTACAAGTTCAACAACGTCATGGAGTGGATCTTCGTGTTGACATTTAGATTTCACATTTTCATATGCATTTAGAATAGAAATGTGGGATATTTTTGTACACTTTATGATTGTACACTTTATGAACATAACATTCCTTAATTAAAGGACGATCGTTTTTTATATAAACTGGACTTTCGACCAAAAACAACACGTGATCAGAATTACCCGACCCGCAGAAGAGGCCGACACGGTGGGTGTATATATATATATATATATATATATATATATATATATATATATATATATATATATATATATATTGTAATAACCTACAGCAGCAGAGGGGGTGAACAGACCATTTTGCTTGAGATATTATTTATGAAAAATAAGTCTTCCTACGAAAAGGAAATCTTAAAGGTCAATAATAAAAACCACAACCTCTAACTGACCATGAGATTTCTCTAATTGGGTTAGCTTATCTCGTTACTTTATCTCTGACTCTCTGGGTTTTTTTATGGTGTGTTTCGTTTACGCGGTGGTCACTCAACGTTGGACGTTCACCCCCTCTGCTGCTGTAAATTAAACAGCCATTATAAATATTATCAATAATGATTGGAGAACCACACTCAGTTAGATTAGCTCGAGAGCGACTAGATGCAATCAAAAAATATTTACCCGTCCGTGATTTAGTCAAACAACAATTACAATCACGTCAGGAGTCTCAAGTGGAATTTACAGAAGGTACAGAACAATTATTTAAACCGATTGTCGAACCAACAAAGAAAATTGTTACAGCAACTGAGGCAACACAAAGAGCTCTTGAAGCATTACCTGTTGATAGTGCTGCTCGTATTCAAGCAGCTCAACCTGGGGCTCAACCACAACCACAACCAAAACCAAAACCACGAACTAGAATTAAGATAATAGATAAATTTACACCTGAAAGTATTGCTGCTATCAAGGACCCAAAGCAATTACTTGATATTGCCGCGTTTAGATATTATATAAGACAAAAATATGTAAAACCAGAACATGTTAAATCTCTAAGCTCTGCCAATTGGATTAGGGATGTATATCGCATCGCTACTAATACTCCGGAAATCAGATCTAATGAAGATATTAGAAGTTTTAATATCTTTGATGAGACTGTACATAGATATATAGAAGAAAGAGCTAAACAATTTGAATTACCATCACCACAACGACAATTTGAATTACCATCACCACAACGACAATTTGAATTACCATCACCACAACAACAACGAGAACAATCATCACCGCAACAAGAACAACAATTTCAAGAAATGATGAAACGATTTCAATCACCACGACAACGACAACCAGTCAAAATAACAGAGGAACAATATCAAGATCCTGGCGCAACTGGAAGTGGTTTAGGAAGTGGCTTTATTACTTGTCCCAATAACGTCCTTGCTGATGTTGATCGACTAGAAATTCTCATTGGAGGAAAACGAGCTGGCAATAATTCCCCAGAAATCATTAATGAAGCAGCTGATATTTTTAAACGATTATTTATAGGAGGTGTTATGGATATTAATGTATATCGGTCCCTTATTAATGAAATCGCCGATGATTATCATAGTGACTAAATATGTAATTAGATGCAATTAGTGATAAAATCACTTAATAATAATATGATCATACACAATACTCATAGACCAACCATGGTTAGGGCAATAAATTCACGATTACCAGTATACAAAACGACCTACGGAGATGGACAAGGTGATGTTGTTCAGGGTCTATTTAGAAGGATAGCCCCCAAAGCAATACCGCTTGCAAAGCAACTAGGAATGAAAGCTATTGATGTTGTTCGTGAAAAAGCTATTGGCGCTGTTGGTGATGTTGTTAGCAAAGCATTCTCAGCGATCGAGGATAGACTAGCGCGATTAATACGACGAAAACCTCAACCAGTGAAACTGGCCAGCACTGAAGTGATGCCCGCAAATGTCAGTAAAATAATAAATCAAGCTGCTAATCAAAAACTAGCAGAGTTGGCTACCAACACTAATGTTGGGTTAGAAAAAGAAAAAAAATATAACCGCTAGTCTGATAGCAGGAAGCGGTCTTCGTGTTAGACGAAGAGGATAATAATAAAGATGTTCAACCGTATATCTGATCCCGCGTTTGACATGGATGCACCAGTTTTAAAAGATGAATCTGTGCGCGATTATCAGTATTATTCTTATGACGCACGTGTACCTGACGAGCGTGGAAGAATTGAGATACAAGTTCAAGATACAAGCAGATATTTCTTACCCGCTGAAGCATTTATTGAAGTAGAAGGTGAGATTATAAAAACAGATAATACTGAATACAACGCTGATGTTAGAGTTGGTTTTGTTGATAATGGCATCATGGCATTGTTTGAGGGCGCTATATACATGATTGATTGAAAAAATATTGAAACAATCCATAATGATGTTGATGTTGCAACGACGATACTTGGTGTTGCGCGATATAGTGATGATTATTCAAGATCGGCTGGTCCATCAATGATGTTTGTAAAGGATACTTCTGACCACCCTGACAACAGACAATATGATATAAGACGACCAAGTAACTTCGCCGGCGCCGCTGATGCTGATGTAAATCCGGTGGTTCATGGTGCTAATCCAGAATTTAACTTAGGATTTGCAGCACGTCGATCAATGTTACAAGGAAATAGAAGAGCGTTTTCATGTGCAATTCCATTATCACATATATTTGGATTTTGTAGAAATGTTAGAAAAGTTATTTTTGGAGCCAAACACACAGTTGTACTTCTGCGAAAAGCTACTGATGATGATGCAATATGGCGACCTGTTGGTGATGCTGGTAAAGTAATTCTGACAAAACTTTCTCTGTGGATGCCAGTAATGTCTCCAACAGTACTTGAAGAAGAACATTTACTTTCTTTTATGAGTCAAGGTGGTAAATTAATGTTATCATGGTTGACAATGACCACAGATGCTGTGCAGAGTAATGTTAATGGTTTATTTACATTGCAAATAGCTTCTCAGCGAGGTGTTTCTGCACCGAGACATATATTTATTGCGCTTCAAAATGCTGCACGGGTAAAATCACAAAATCGAAGCATAATGATATTTGATCAACTCGGTGTTTCTGAGGTTTCTTTAAGGATAAACGGACATCAAGAACCAGCTGAAGATATTTTGTTAAATTTCGGTCAAAATCATGTAGCACGTGTATATCATCGATTAATGACATTCATGGGACGTGATCAGAATATTGATTCTGGTTTACAAATATCACAGTTAGATTTTACAACATTATATCCGATTTGTTACTTTTCGCTGGAACATTTAGATTTAACCAGACAGTCCGTCGTTGACATATATTTTCGAGCTCATGTTAACAGAGATGTTGGAGCTATTGCTAATAACAGAGCAATTGCTGTTATACTCAGCGATAAATCAGTGTTACTTGAAGGTGTTGGTGGACGAATGAGAGTTATTGATGCCCCAGTAGAAAACATGTAATTAGAGCACTCATAATAATTATAAATGTCATATCTAGTTAATGTCAGTCTGACTCCTGGTCAGATTAAAAAGCTACAATCATCATCAAATATCACTAAAGCGAGAACAAATCGCAAGTGGTGCGAATAAGCTATCATTATCAGAACGCCAGCATAGGCATTTCAATGAAGCAAAAAAATTAAATAAAGGTATAAAACTTAATCTTTCTGCGAGTGTCATTAAAGACATCGTTAAAACGGGTGGCATATTTCCACTTCTTGCCGCGTTACCAGCAATAATAGCCGCTGCAGCCCCAGCTGTTGCAAAAGCAGCTGCATTAGGCGCTGTTGGAACCGCTGCTGGAATGGCGTTAAAGAAAGCACGCAGAAAACTTTAAAAAAAGATCACGGGCAAAACAACGCGGAAGACGTCTAAGAGCACCAAACGTACCACAGCCGGGCCGTCTAAGATTACCAGGCCCAGTATACGGTCGCGGTCTAAGACTTCCACAGACCCCATATTCATGGTACGGAAAAGGTCTAAGACTACGCCGGTAACTTCGTCATCGAATTCGATGATTCTCCCTATGTCTAATTTTGACTTACTTAATGCTGCTGAGCAACTGAATATAAAAAACTTTAGAGGAGTTTTTATGCGTGATCAGTTACCTACCGTTGCAATGCAACATGAAACTGGTATTATTAATCTCGATAAAAACTCAGGCCCAGGTACTCATTGGGTGGCATATGCAATTGATCCACGTAGAATTATTTATTTTGATTCGTATGGACTGGCACCACCAAAAGAATTTTTAAAATATGTTAGCACAGTAAGTACTGCCATGCAAAGTAAGAATTCGATGCGTTCTAAGATAAAATCGCTGTGCAAAGGACACCAATCTGGTATTCAACATTACCAACACAAAATATAACGGATCCGCCGATATGTGGTCGAGAAGTACTCGCTGTACTTGATGCTGTATCAAAATCAACAACGCCACCTCATAAAGTCGTGCATGAATATACTACGTTGTCACACTTAAACAGATACTAGTAAATATAATGGTAGATATTTATGGAAGATCTTCTCGCAAAGCTCAGCAACAAGTTGATTTATCTAAATATGCAACTCTTGATCAGCTCAGAAATGAATCGATGATTTATTCAATATCGCAAGTGTGGATCAAAATGAAGTCGTTGTTTTTCAGGATAAACAAGGACGATTAAAAACAAGTAATATACAACTGTTATATGTTTTTATACGAATTTCCACCTCGGTTATTAATAATATCGTTACTTTTGCTGATCAAGGTAAAATACAAGATTCCGGTAAGTCAGTTAACGATTTTATCAAGCGAGCTGGTGATTCATTCACTGGTAGTATTATTATGAATCGAAATAAAATTACAGACCTTGGAAACCCAACCGCAGATACAGATCCAGCAACAAAAAAATACGTCGGTGATCAAGAATCTAAGTACGTATTAGTCAACGGTAGTATAATGCGTGCATTTCTCAACATGAATAATAATGGTATTAATAATCTTAGAACACCAGAATCAGATTTCGACGCTGCAACGAAGAAATATGTAGACGATAAGGAAATTCCTATGACAACTTCGTTAGCTACAATCAATAATGAAATGACTACACTCAATACTAATTTTACTAATCACATACAAACTTTCTTAAATTTTCATAGAAACATAAACAGATCTATTAATGATTTTTTTGGAAGTCCAGCGGTTGTAGATATCAAACTCTCCGACATTAACACGAAACTCAACGACATTATTAACGGAATACCTAATATTGTTCAAAATACTAATGTGATTAAAATTCCACACGGACAAATTAAAAATATCGTGTACACAGTAGCATCAGGATCATCAACATGGACACCGCGCGATAACACTCTCGAACATACCGCAGAAGTAACTGGGTTATACAGGCTATCCGTGTACGGTTTGGAAATTACTGCGGCCGCTTCATCATCATCGAATGTACATTATAATCCTCTACTGGTGATGCTAACCAAGGATATCAAAGAAACGTTTACGTTGACATCAACGGAAATGCCCCCGAGACGTTACTGGTGGTGTCTGGAATTCGTAGCTGAAACTGTTTACTTACTTAATTAAATGACGTTGTCATTGTATAATGAATCAAGAGACGGAGTCACTTATCGACGTTCAACGTCACAGATACACTCAAGTATGTGAGTGTCAAACCAAACTAAAAAATATCATCGACGATTATACAGTAAAAGTAAAAAAATATCGCAGACGTATGGTTGTAATTGATATAATTGTTTACTCAGTTTCTGCTGTTATTGCTGAAACAGGATTATTATTATCAACAATAACAATGACAGCACTTGCAGTTGTAACAATTGTCGTTTGAACTTCAACGATTATCGCAGGCATTCTTAGTATTATCGCTAAGAAGATATCTACGTGTACAAATGATAAATTACACAAATATATAATAAAACTACACACAGTACAAAATCTTATTCTAAACTATCATCGTATCTTTCTGCGCACCTCATCGATGGTAAAATATCTGATGAGGAGTTCGCAACGATAATGAAAACCTACGATGAAGCATTTAGAATCGCTAGCGATTCTAGTGATAAAGTAACTTGTGATAAAGTAGAAAACTGAATTCCCGAGAGAACGCTCTGTGTTCTATTAAAATAATAATTAAATAACGGAGTATTTTAAATAAATGTCAGCGTTAGAACTATTACAACAGATCGTCACTAATACAAAGCCGTCAAAAACTACTATGATATCATTAAGTTCGACCAATCCTGAATTTAGCGTTAACTTTCCAACTGCAATTTCAGCAAGTGAAATAGCATTAGCACAATTACGAGTTTATAATAGCTGGTCAAATATCAGGTCAAAATCGTTTGGTGGACTACCAGCAAATAATTCACTTGTATTTGCGAATAAGAATAAACCTGATGGAACTCCTGATTGGCAAGTTGTTGGAATTTCAACGGGCAGTTATCATATAGAACAGATTAATGATGAGTTCCAACGCAGAATTAAATCTATTACAGGAAAAGAATCCAAAATAGCAATCACTATTTACGAACCAACATTATCAGCGGCGATTGAAATAAATTCCCTTGATTATGTTGTAGATATTTATCAAAGTTCCATCAGATCTGTGTTAGGATGACCTGATGTTAAGCAAAGGTCAAATGGAATTCCAGAACCAACCAAAAATGAATTTCTCACAACGGAAAAAAAGATTCATTAAAGATCCAGAATATCGAAATGAAGATGCATGGCATTATATAAGATTTAAATTTGATCCAAACAGCAGTATTACTTTACCGATTTTGACGGTAAAAGGATTCCCAAGATAAATAGATCACCATTTAATATCATCAAAGACGCCAGGACGAAGACTGATAGAGATATTGTTGATGAAGAATTTTTTAAAATATTTTTAGATGTTCTTAAACCTGAATACGATAAAACACTTACTGATTTAAGAAGTTTATTTATTTAATTATCACAAGATTATGATGATGGTGTAAAAAAATCAGATAATCGAAACAATAAAACATTTAAATGGGATCTTATTTGATTTATACATCGCTAATGGAAGTATTATAAACATTGCTACAGTCGAAGGTACTCTTTATACAAATTTAAAACTTAAGCAATTATTTCTTGATCATTACAAAATAACAGAAAAAGATTTACAAACATTTATAATACCAGCACTTAGTTCAGTTGATCTTAAAAAACAACTCAACGATGTCATTGATGAATATTTCCCTAAAGTATTTGCAGCGTGGATAAAAATAGCCCCACCACCGGTTATTCTTAAACATAATAACGATCCATACGGTGGAGGCCGTCATGTCTCACCTGGTATTGTTAATATAACATCAACGATCGCAGTCAATCTAGTATGTGATGTAATTGATGGCAGCTATCAAGTAGATCTTTCAAAAAGTGGCACTGCTGAGCAGGGGTATATACTATATTCATTCAGTCCTCAAGCGCCACCCGGTTGGTTAATTGTATCTGAACCAATTAACCCCGTTTATCTACGTGTACATAATCCGTTATTATCAAGGATACATTTCAAACTTACAGACCAAATAGGACGTATTTTGGATTTGCAAAATGAAGTTTTAAGTATTAATCTATATGTGAGATCATAGAGCGTTATCGCAAAACAAAAAAAACAAAAAAAATATCCGAATCTAACTCGGATCAGAATAATTTTTTTTTACTGGTAAATCGTAATTATCAGAATAAAATATTATAAATATTATTATAAGTAAATAACCTGTATACTTCAATTTTGCCAGGGATTTTGTTTAGCCATTATCACATTAACTCCACCTTCACTTTCATTTTCACAATGCTTTCTTAACTGTCTTATACGAAAGTTCATAATCTTTTTCTGTTCGTATTCATGAGATAATTCTAACTTAATTTTGTCAATAGCGTTTGAGAGAGGTACAAACAGCTTTACCTGATTATCTGTAACTGTTGCCAGCGACTGTAACATTGCCTGCTGGATAAACTTCATGAATTTATAATCAGATGGTAAAGTGTATCTGTTCTCTAATTTCCGTTGTTCTAATGATTCAAAGTCAGACAGAATTTTTTCAGGATTAAGATTATCAGATATACTTATACTGTTATGCTGTAATATTTTAATCGCAGAAATAATAACATTAATGTTTTCAGAATTCATTATATTAAAATGTTTGTTTAATATAAAAATAAAATCAGAATAATATTAATAAAATAAAAATAATAGTCCTTAAGGACTGTTTCAAGATGATTATATACATATGATTATGATTATTATGATTATGATTATGATTATATCTTAATTACGGACAGCACATTTTAACCCCATGTGATCCCCTAGGTTGCCAAACAACATCCTAGCAGGATCAGAGGTCACATATAAACTTAATTCTAAGAACTTATCCTAGGACAGCACATTTTAACCCCATGTGATCCCCTAGGTTGCCAAACAACATCCTAGCAGGATCTGAGGTTACATATAAACTTAATTCTAAGAACTTTAACTCTAGGACAGCACAGTCACATACAAACTTATCTTAAGGTCAATACTACGGGCCTTCTCTACGTTCAATACAAATTTTTGCACACTTCCCCATCATAATCACCCAGGGAGTGCAAAATTGCACCCACCAAGTGACATCGTGGGAGAGTGTACAAATTTTCTATTGAAACGCAGAAGGGCTGGCTGAAAGCCCCACTAAAGAAGAGGATTTTGGCATAATATCGCCTTTCGCCCGACAGTTTGCCGGTCACGAGAATCGAACCACGGACCTTGAGTACGAAAATCCAGCGCGTTAGCAATCGGCCACCGGACTTCACAGTATATACATAACGAAAATATTATTATATAGTTAGCGCAGTATACAGAATAAAATCATAATTATTGTAAAATGTATTGTAGATTTCTTAATAAAATCACAATTTATTGTAAAATGTATTGTGGATTTCTTAATAAAATCACAATTTATTGTAAAATGTGGATTTATTTTCAGTTTCCAAATGTTTGAAACTATATACACAAAACCCACAGTTAAAAGTCTGTATTAATCAGACATTGCTAAGGATACTAAAATAATCGATAGTTATATGAACACACAATGCCATATTCATTTCTAAAAATAACCTCATGTATACAATTCACTGCTGGGTCGCAAAGCGTTTCATAAGAATGGGGAAAACATAAATATTATTGAGATTTTACACAAACATAAGTTGAGACTTTACATGATTCATAGAATATTATGCACATTGTGTAACAAACAGCATCATTATTTATACAACGAAATTAATGAAAATTTGTAGCGCTGAGAGGGTCAAACCCCCAGCGATTCTCTAATTGATTTTGATGATTTCCTGATAAATTTGGCAATGACTTACTAAAAACTGATAAAAAAATAAGAAATTTTGATCAAAAGTCACTTCATATTAGCAAAAAATAGGAACATTTTGACCAAAGTTTTTTACATTATGAAATAATTGTCGAAAAATCATCAAAATCAATTAGAGAATCGCTGGGGGTTTGACCCTCTCAGCGCTACAAATCTGACCGATTTTCATTGATTTTTTAGCCATTTTTCATGCAAAAAACAAGATTTTCGAACAAAAAACCAACAAAAAACATGATTTTCGAACAAAATCAACAAAATAATAAAAATAGTAAGTTTTTCTAAAGATGATTTTTATCATCTTATTTTTATTTGCAATATTGTTGAGATTTACATGCATAACTAAATTCATTGGAATGTTTTTACAATCGAAGTTTGGACAATCAGAGAATGTGATATGTGTTTTGTGTACTATTGAAAGATATATCAATACTTACTAAAAACAGTGTGTGATCCATTTTGACCAAAACTAACAGTATATTGCTGTCATTACAACAAGTACGACAACTGCAAGATTTACTAAGTCATGCTTGACGGAGTTGTCTCGCTTAATCATCTGATACCATAGGAACATTACATCAATGAAAAAAACATCTGCATAAAACATACCTAGATGAAACATAAAACTAAACAAACTGTGAAAACAAAAAGAGAGAAAGAAAGAGATACTGGTTCATGAAGAAGGTTCTGGTAGACTAACATACGTGAATCTGATTTTTTGTAGAAATCTTTTGGAAAAAGCAGATCTTGTGATATTATCTGCCGCGTGTTTTACTGAAGGTGATACTATGTTAAAGTATTTACCAGCAGAATTAATTGACTTAAATACAATTTCTTCGCCATCTGTATTTGTGGATTTAAAAGCCCTTGCGTATCGTACGCCGCCAGAATTTCCGGACTTACAATTTTGACTTTGTGTAACAATTCGCAAGTTATCAAGCGAGTTATCAAGTTTATTACCACTGATGTGATCAATTACATGTTCATCTTTAATGACCCCATAAAAACATTCGTAGATGAATCTATGTGATAAATAATTTTTATTGCCATTGGTATTAATTCTAAAATATCCAGTATTAGTAACACTACCGACTGGTTTCTTTAATCTACGGTGCCTAATTACACCATCACGAGACGCTTCATAATTGGTAATGATTGGATGCGTTACAAATTCATTATGCTCCATTTATATACTAATATTATTTGTTTAAATTATTATTTTGAAAATCTAGCGAGATAATCTCCTTCGGTTTTTATAGGAGATTCAGAAGCTGCGTTATTTTTTTATCGTAATATCGTTTCAGCTCTCTGTATTTTTTACCACCACATTGCACACACAGTTGAGTTTTTCCTCTGACTCCAACACCACACCGCACACACGGTTTTGGTCCTAAACTGCCTTGTCTAACGCACTGCATGTGAAAACCGCAGAATTCGTTTACGCATGCTTTGTTACAAGG
Source organism: Megalonaias nervosa (assembly GCA_016617855.1). Taxonomy (NCBI): domain Eukaryota; kingdom Metazoa; phylum Mollusca; class Bivalvia; order Unionida; family Unionidae; genus Megalonaias; species Megalonaias nervosa. The sequence goes on along the minus strand of JAECUM010093836.1, from coordinate 50,235 downwards.
AGAAATATATCCGATCATAAGCCAATTACATCGATTCTTTGTTTGAATCATATACAAGAGATTAAAATTCAATATAAATACATATTTGTCTTAATTATAATAATGCAGTTATTATCCGCAATTGAACATTCTGGAGCTAGATTTGATCTTGACAGACTGCCGAAATATAAATTTAGTTTTTCGATGCAAGATCTAGCTTTAACGAATAAAGATATAACAAAACGTATCCGTGAAGCCAAAAAGGAATTTCGCGACGATGGTGCGGCTCATGTGTGGTCGACATTCAGAATTGAAAATACTGTTAATGTGATGAATGACAAACGAGGAAGAGAGATTATTGACTACCTTGTTCAGAAACATTTTATTTTAATAAAATTTATTGTAAAGACAGACGATGACACTTGAATTATTCGTGACAAACGTGATTCTGTCCACATGCAGTCAGGAAATAATATTGTTCTTAGTAAAAATTCCAGACCAGGATATTACTGGTATTGACAAACCATATTACAAACGAGCTTATCCTGTGACTGCGGTTGTGTACGCCGTATATCCGTTAAATAATAAACTTAACGTTGGGGATCTCAAACCTATGAAATTGTCATCACTGACATCATCAAGGATAAACTGTGTAGCTGAACGGCTTACAGAACACTCCACAAACGCGATACGCGGAAACGGTTTAACGGATTTACGACGTAAAAAAATAAATACGTGGGCAGAAACAGTTAAAGATACCGGAGCGTCTATCAGCGAAGTTGCTGAGCTGGGAAAGAAATTAAAATTCCCAATAACAGTGAAGACGTTAACCGGAGAGATTTTGTACAAAACGAAATATAAATCAAGAGGAGCTTCGACAGATATTGATCATAACGCACATGCATGGACTGTGGAAGTAACAATATTTCGACGAGACAGAACGCTTAAATTTTATAATGGTCATGTATTCGATGCTATCAGAAATATCAGTAAAATTTACCCTGTATCTGTGTGGCTGTTTCAGAGTTCGGAATATGATTATCATGCTCAGTTTGTACGGTCTAATGGTGATATTTATCGTACAGAATGTCTCCACGAAGAAATGAAAAATCTTGCATTAAAATATACCTCTGATGATATTAAGGTTGGACAATTGCTGAATAACTGTTTTACTGTTCCATCAGTTGCTGCTCACGCTGCTCAGGAGAAAAAAATCATGGAAACCGACACGATTGGAATTTCTTGAAGATGTCCAGAAAAGTTGTGTGGAATACGGACATGGTGGATTGTGGAATACTAAATACGATTATAATGACGTTATCTCAGTTGATATGGTAGCGTGTTATCCTGGAAGTTTTCTTGGATACGGAGAATGTTCTGAATACTTTAGAGATTTGGTCATCCGACACACGACATGACCAGAGTAGCGATAAACGGACCTTTACCAGATTTTGACTTAACCGGATTCGCCTGTATTGAGTCGTTCGAGTTTTACGTGGATCTCCATCCGACTGTTTATGCGTGGTTTGGAAGACATTTTTCAGAGCGACGTTGGGTTCCAATAGTACTAACACGGTACATGCTTGATGCTGGAATTTTAGTGTCGTTGAACGTGAGTGAAGCAATTATATCATACCGCGTGCAGAAACAAGTCTGGCTGCCAGAACCAGATGTATTTAATATTAATGATGCTAGGAGAGATTTTCCTAATCCTGAAGATATTGTTAAAATTACTAATAGTATACGTGAATGGAGGAGAGAAAGTGATGAGAAATTTGCAAAAGATCTCGGCAGAAAAATAATCGGTAAATTTACGCAAGGAGGATCATATGATCATAAACGAGCGTGTACAAGATTAATCATGGACGATGCTGAACTCGATTTTATAATTGCTGATACAACGGAGAAAAACACATTTATAAGTCGAAGTAATGCTTATTTATCAGACGGAACTAAATTAGGTACAATTGTGAGCTATACTGATGGCGAGTCACCGCAGTTTACTCATTTAAGATCTTCGATGCTAGCGTAAGTTTCGATAAATCTATTATCGATGATAAACAGATTTCCTCGTTATGCAGTCAGAGTCGAGACAGATTCATTTTATATAAATAAAAAATATGCGGATTCGTTAAAACAAGTCCATATTAACAATCATGCATCATGGGGCGAATGGAGAATAAAACATGAAGATATAATTAGTTATTCTGAATCTGCCGACGTTGAAATTGCGAAAACATATTACAAGAATAATCAAATACCAGGATTGTCATCGGCACCATCTGTATGTGATCCTGTAGCTAGACATAAAACCGTTTATCTTAATGGGTGTGATGGTTCAGGTAAAACAACACGCGCGATTGAATCATTTAATAATTATTCTGATATGATTGTTTTGACACCGACACATAAACTCGCCAGGGAAATAAAAGAACGAAGAGTAAAATCATGTACATATCATAGTTTCTTTAGATGGTGCGGAGACACATGGACTCCATCGCGGATGGGGGAGAAATACATTCCTAAAATTATTATCTGGGACGAGATATGCATGGTATCCCTAGAGGTATTAAAAATATTTCTTGACTGGCTGTTATTGAAGAATACTGCTGTGATAATGTGTGGCGATCATGGTCAACCACCACATTTCATTGGATCGTCTCCACATGAGTGGCTGAAAACATTTGCAGATTATTACGAAGAAATAACTGATGACCATAGAGCTATTGATAAATCATTAAAAGAGTTTAAAAAGTTAATAAGACTACAGCCAGATAAAATACAGTGAGATAATGCGTAAAGTAATTCCAGAAACTTCTATGAATGATTTTTGGACTTTATGGAGACCTGCCGATTTGATAGTTGCAAGTAGAAAAATAGTTGGCGATACACTTCAACAACAATTATTTACGTTACATAAAGAAAAATTTTCAAATCTACATGTACCTTTGTGTTATCGCCCAGCAGATACTCGACGACAGAATGTTGATTCCTGGTGGTGGAATACAAAATCTTGTGTTAAATGATATTGTTTTAGTTGTTGTTGATGTTGTTGAGAGCGCGTTAAGCATGGATCAATCGCCGTGGACGTTAGGATACGCTATAACGATTCACTCGTCACAGGGATTAACTATTACCGATACAAGTATTTGGATTGTCGATGATCGTATTGAGTGGTCAAATTTAGTTTATCTTGCAGTGTCTCGAGTCAGAAGAATATCTCAACTGGGCAGGGTTATCATGGATTGCGTAATAACCGAAGAAATCACTAACAACTTTGTCGATATCAATAAAAATTAGCGAGTTATAAGCAATGTGACAAAAACAATAGTCGCGATTTTAGTATTGATGCTGAATTTATTATAACACTAAAACAACAACAGAATAATCATTGTGCAAGTTGTAACTGTAATATGATGTGGCAGTATTCGAGTAATAATCCAAGACAATTTACCGTTGATAGAATTAATAGTAGTCTTGGTCACACACGCGAAAATGTGATGCTGACCTGTCTTGAATGTAATCGACGTAGAGGTGCAAGTTTACAAAAGTGAGCGCGGTGGTAATTGTGTATCCGTAGGAATTATTTGTAATTGTTTGCGTACAAATCCACGCTGAGGAGCAGTTGAATCTAATCTGTAGATTGCAGGTCTACCTGTGGACCTTACCACGCTAGAAATTTTGTGTGTGGTCACACTCCAGATAGGATCAGTTGCTCTTTTTCTACCTCCTTCAAGTTCACCAGGCTCATATAAATATCTTACGGTAACATTACCTAGTACTGGTTGAGAGGAAGATTTACGTTGTATTGGTATATATTTTTTGTGATCGCATTAGAAGGTTTCATAAAAGTTGCACGAGTCATTTCGTTGTTTAACGCAGCTATCACACTTGGTAACCTTGCAACCCATTCACGAGATCTCTCCGTGGACTTAAAGTCAGCGGATATTTCCTTTGCGTATTGGTATCCAAATAACCGCTCAGCAAGTGTTCGATTAAATCGTTCAACGATTGCCTGATCACGATGAATTTCTGTGTCCTCGTCTGATTTTAACGTTGTGTCGCTTCATCAACGATGATACTGCACCAAGAAATTCTTTGCCAGGATCAACCTGTAGCAGTTGTGGCCATCGTAGACCACCATGTTGATAAATGCTTTCAAACGCAGATGCAACTTCAGTTGCTGTCTTTGTTGATAATGGTTCTGCTTCTTTATATCTACTCGCAACGTCAACGACGGTTAACGCGTATCTGTATGTGTATTGACGTCTGCCAATTTTAATGGTATCGTGTGGTAAAAACAAAATATCTGCTTGATGAACTTCATTAGAGGTACTGACATCAGAATGTGCATACTGAATTTTTTTAGGTGGACTTAGATAAATTTGCCATATTGCCTGTCGTGCTAACCACGCTGCAGCGACATCACGTGAGACTTTTGCTGCTTCAGCAAGTTTACTAATCGCTGCTTTACCTCTCCAGTATCCTCTTGGGCTATAATAAACAGATTCCATTATTATGATAATAATCAGTTGATTAATTACCAGCCCCTAACATTATTTTGCCTTTCATACCAGCTTTTATCAGAAAAGCAGCTAATCTTTCTCGAAGTGATTTATCTTTTACATTATTTATGGCATGAATTAATTTTATATCGGCGAGATGTCGTTGTTGTAAGTCTTTACTTTTATACGCGACATCATGAATGTGACACGCTTGATCAATTGTGTTTATTGGATATTCTCCAGATTTTGGTTGGTCTTGGTTATCGAATCGGATATCGAGACGAGTTCCAGGACCACAATAATAATATCCAGGTATATGTTTCTCACCAGGATACTTTGCCCATGGAGCTCCTGGTAATTTACCTAACGAAGCAGCGATATCTCCACCTGTCTTTAATGAAATAAATTTGTATTTTTTTGTACCACATTTCACACACTTGCCTGTGAGTGCGCGCCTGTTATTTTTTATTATTATTGTCGTTAATCCACTCGTATGAGTGGGTGCTCTACATCGAACACAATATAAATCCATATTATTATTATATGGATATAATTGACTTCTCAGCGACACGAAAACAAGAGCCAGTCAAGCATCATCCAGCGCTACCAAATTCTATCAGAGCAATTATACTTGGCCCATCTGGGTCTGGTAAAACGCAATTATTACTTAATCTGATAATGCGATGACGCAAGTGGGATAAATTATATTTAGTAGCACCATCTGTAGATGATCAACAATGTTACGAAGTACTTAAAGATTTAAATGAAAATGCAAAGTCGCTGACGTGTCCCAAAGATGCTATTGATTTTATTACCGACATCGATGAAGCTCCATCCATAGATGATCTTGATGGATGTATCAATAATCTCGTAGTATACGATGATGTAATGCTGGATAAACAATCCAATCCAGCTCGGATATTTTCGCGAGGCCGTCACAAAAATACAGACGTGATTTATTTAACTCAGAAATACACCCAAATTCCTAAAGTGATCAGAGATAATTGCAATATCTTAATAGTGTTTAATGGAGTAGATAATTATACTTCACAAAATATTTATTATACTTGGTGTTCAGGGGACATGGACATGATTAAGTTTAGAAACTTCTTTTCAAAAGCACAAGCTATTCCGTTCGGATTTATAACGATAAATTTACATGACCCAAGATCTAGATATCGTATAGGTCTGGATAAAATCTTTGGTTAATTACAGCAGCAGAGGGGGTGAACGACCAACGTTGAGTGACCAGCGCGTAAACAAAACACACCATAAAAAAAACCAAAGAGTCAGAGATAAAGTAACGAGATAAGCTAACCCAATTAGAGAAATCTCATGGTCAGTTAGAGGTTGTGGTTTTTATTATTGACCTTTAAGATTTCCTTTTCGTAGGAAGGCTTGTTTTTCATAAATAATGTCTCAAGCAAAATGGTCTGTTCACCCCCTCTGCTGCTCCTACATTTAGGGAGTGAGGTATGCATGCTTGTATACGGTAAACACCATACAAGCCGCCCAATTCGGTGTCGACCAGTGAATTGCTCAAATGAGTTGACATTAATATTTTCTAGCATCCTCTGTTTTGTTTACTTGTCGATTAATTGTTAGCTGCTATAGTCTACATGTTTTGAGTTAGCGAACATAGGCAGTATCAATGCTGACGGCTGGCATCCTTGATATTTTGATTAATGACTATTTCTAGTTAACCGTTTGAGACTGTACGATACATACTCAATGTGTTGATAGCCCCTGATGTTTCATTTGTATACATCATCGCATTTAAGTTTGGTTTTTCTTTTCTTTATTTCTTTGGTACATACACATGTTGACTGCCCTGTCATGCGGTTTACCTCGGTAATACTGTAACAGTCCATAACACGGTTCCGAACCACTGCATGAGCAACAGCATAACACGGTATGTGCCGCGAATTACAAAACTGATTTTTTTTTTTTTTTTCTTGGGGCAATACGCTCGCAATGTAACAGTGTGTAAAATATCAAGCTGTTAATTTCTATAAATAATCATTGTGAAGATTGACTAAATATACACATGCAATACTAGCTCATGCTTGTTTGAATATTCCAACAAAAATTGTGGGTTTTGTGGGCTCTGTTGGTTGTGGGTTTTGTGGGTTTCGCTAGAACTGTGGGGTTTTGTGGGCATTGTGGGCGCTGTGGATTTGTGGGTTTTGCTGGATTTGTGGGTTTTGTTGATTGTGGGTTTTGTGGGTTTTGTCAGGAATATATAAGGCTTTGTGGGCTGCTTGTGGGAGTTCAGTCAGCTACCAGCAATCAAACTAGGTACATCACAGTTATTGTGAGTTTTATTTTTTTTTTTTTTTTTTTTTTTTTGTTATGTTTTGTTTATTATAGTTATGTCACTTTAGGCAATATTTTGGACAGTAAATTTTTGTTAAAGTTTATTTAAGCACAAATCAATATTTATTTAAGGAATTTATTTTTTTTAATTTTTAAATCCTTTCTCTCTTCCAAATTACATGCATTCTAGTCATTTCTAATTTATTTTTACAAGTAAACTAGATATTGTTATATCATTTGTTATTTGAAACTCAGTTATATGGTCAAGTGAGTGTTGTCCTCACAGACAAATACTTTTATTTATTTATCTATATATTTTCTTTATTTGATTAGTTTTATGAAGCTAAAGACATACAGAGAAGTTTCTCTACACTACAAATATATAACTCCTTTTCTTAAATTTTAGGTCTTAGGGAAATAGAATGTTTAAGTCATTGTGAGTGTTTTCCTCACCGACTTGACATTCTAAATTCAATTCAACAATACTTGATTAATCTAGCAATCTATAAAAACATAATTTATTTAAATTTCTGTTTTATAATTTACTAGTTGTCTAAGTCATTGTGAGTGTTTTCCTCACCGACTTGACAGCCAATTTACTTCCATTTATATCAATTCACTTCAAATAAGTATTATGCTATAGTTGAAGTGTGAAGTCAAGCAAGTGTTTTCCTTGCAGATTTTACATTTCACATATTAGAATCAAGTCATATTTTCTCTTCTGTAGTAAACTCTATTGCAATGAAATCCAAATATGGTAAATTTTATTAATTTTCATTCATCAAAAGAAGTAATAATATAATGAACTAATAGTATAGTGCTAATGTGTACCCTGACCGTGTGTGAAATTATCATATACCACACTGTCCCTCAAGACAATGATAGTATTTTGGCTTAGTACACAAAACAACAAGACTGTCATGGTTATGAACTGACTTTATTCAATGTTTCTTAATAAATGAATCATCTTGTGTTATGGCTGAAAAGAAATCAAGTGTTCGAGTTTACTCCATTCTCCCCTCCTTAGTCAGCTGATAAGAAGCATACTCATCCCTGGTGCCGTACTCCTAGGTAGTATTATTAGGACCTAGGTCGGCCGTTACAATATAAATAATATTATATTTATATTTATATATATATATATATATATATATATATATATATATATATAAGAACATTAAAAATCATCAAATAAATTAGTAAACCGGCTACCAATAAACTTGTAAATTTTTTATTATCGTACACAATAAATACTAATACTTTCCACCATACATTTTATGGTATCACGGTACCAATTGTTTCTCCAATAGACCTTAATGCTAATGTTTGGGGAAATAAATATATTTTCTATCCTAATTGAGCATGCATGTCACACACTTTTCTAGAGAGCAGTGTTAGATTGTCAATTTGACAAGGACAGAACCAGGTACTCCATTGCATTTAAGAGAGATAACTCTGCTGGAACTAGACAGGGGTATGAGTTATCTAGTCACAACAGACACATTTTCAGTCATGTGTACCACATTTTCAAAAAATCATAAAAAATACAAAATATGATCCAGATAGGAATTAACATAATCTCACATGTTGCCAACAGGCTCAACTTTTTTTTAAGCCTAACAGAAAGTACAACTCTTACATAATGCACCAATCACAGCTAGTGTTGTTGTTTATTTCTTAATACAATGTTCCCTACACCTTAGGCTCCACCCACCTGGACTTGCGCAATTGGTACCGTTATACCTAAAGCAAACCTTAATTTTTCCAATAATCTGTGAAATAGTTCAGGACTGCATAAGTAACAAATGTACTTAGTCTCGCTTGTCAAAAACAATTTTATGAGGTACTATGCTGTGTCTTATATGAATGTTTATAGAAATGTCATTGAGCTGTTTGAACTCTTGTTTTCATACTTTTGCTTCAATAGAAAAATCATCTTTTGAAATAAAATGAATTCTTTTACCTATGAGTTGTGTCTTATTCATATCAGTGCTTATCTAACTTCAATTTGGCGTTATGGGATAAATCACATTATGTCATATTATGTAACAGCAAGGTCAAAGGTCAATGATCTAGTTAGTATGTACCTGTTCTACTCTTTAAAGGATATTTTGATCTAAAATAAAGGACTTTATATTTGTTCCATAAACACAGAACTTAACATCAGGGACAGGTGGACATGACCCAGTATTAAAAGAGAGTCTAGGCTATCAACACCTTTCACTGCCTCTAAATGAATGAGGTCAATTACCCCAGTCCTTTCACACAGTTCAGCTCCCCCATCCCTTCTGTAACATAAACATCAAACTTTCCTCCCTTAAATAGTGACTAATATTCATGTAATGAGCCACTCTGTGATCATACCTTGTACAATACAACTTATAAGCACTTTGGTTTGGATTTTTGAATAATTTTGGGGAATCAAGAACAGGAAAATGCCAAGAAAAAATAATAAGTCTAGCAATTCCAAGGGAGTTGAAAACTGGAGGACAGTGTGTTTCCAAAAGGGACATGTACCTTACAATAAAGGAATCACATAGGAAAACAACAATGAACAGAAAACAGAGAATAGAAAGTTTATTAGACTTACACTGGATCAGTATGTGGAAGTTGTACCAAAGCATAACAATGCAAATCCATTGGCACCGGTACTGCTACCAGCATCTAAACTTCAGGTGGAACAGTGTGCATATCCATCTGAAATAAAAGAGTAAACAATTTAAAGCATACAAACACATGCAATTTGTATTGGTCCTACACATTAAGTTAATATTAAATGGCTTCAATTAAACCAGTGAAAGAAATAATTTAAAAAACAAAACAAACAAACAGTAAGTTTGCTCTGACAAATTATGAAAGCAGTTTTACTGTAATTTGCATAATTAATTAGTATACTGTAATACTGTATTATTAATCTTCTCATTATTGACAGAAAAAGTACTGAAAATGTAACTTTTTATTTCTTGAAAAGATATGTTCTATAAGGGAGATAACTGAGTGAGATACCTATACACGTGTAGTAATTTTCTTTCCATGTCTTAATTCTCCATGTAATACAAGTCAGTTCACATAAAAGTGATTTAAGTTATATGCATTAAATAAAAGAAAAATACAACATCAGAATGAGAGTGCTTACATAATCAGAGATCTATACATTTATCTTTATATAAGTATAGCAGAGAGCCTGAGGGTAGTTATTTTTTAATTTTTGTCAGAAATGTGGAGTCATCCACTAATCGCATCATAAATGAGCACCTGAATGAAGTAATGTGGAACACCGTCTTCCGGGAACATGCGCAAATATCTCCAAAGTGTTTGGTGTTTTTGCAATGGGACCAACAATCAGAGGAACAATGGGGCCTTGGTTGGAGGGAACGGGCAATATGTAACAGATGTATTTATAAATCAGAAATGTTCAACCTCTATGAAGAAATTTATAATCAAAATCCTGGACGCAAAGCAGCCAATATAAATAGAGGGCTACAAGTGGGGCTAACACAAGTGTCCATGGGAAATGCTGGCCTAAGAAAATTACTCTTGTCTGCCAGTATTTTGCTTCTTGTGGTGTGCGCGTAAAAAAGTATTTGTTACCGCGGAACTTCCGTTTCCGACTAAGGTGCGGTTCAGGTACAACACCCACATTCTCTAAATGTGTTGACGGTCCAAGTGGTTATCAAGGTAATGTGTTTGTATATCTACCTGCAGAAGTCTAGGATATTGCTCCATCAGAGTAGAGAATCCAGCCATGTTTGTTTTAGTTACTATGTGAAATAATCCCAAATCTTGTTGAAGTTCATCCTTTTGACAAAAGAATTAAAACCTTCCCCGTTTGTTTGTACCACACAGGGGCTCGTATTGTTGCTTACAATTTACCTGTCATACATGTACTATATCATAACTAGTTATTATATTGTCCATGAATGACAGGTAAATTGTAAGCAACGATACGAGCCCCTGTGGTTTGTACCCCCTACTGATTTTGAAAACGAAACATCAAGGATATTTAAAAAAAATCACAAAACTTGGTCAATTCATTCATTGATTTACAAATTCTAACCTGATTGTCGACTTATTTGGCGTTTCAAAGCAAACGGAAACCCCCAATGTAAACAAGTAGACACAGTGCTCGCTATCCATTTCTGGTTTCTAGAATAGGCCAGTTTGAGTAGGGAAAAAAATTGTCTTCTGCATCCAGTATTTGCCGTGTCTATTTATACTAATTGTAAAAGAAATAAATAGGAGGATCATTTGTATACATGTTCAAAAAGATATAATTCCAAAATTACGGAATTACTGAGATTATCAAAGATGCAGTACCTACTTTAGTCCTACAATGTAAGACGTAGCACATGTTATTTATATTTAAGTACACCCAAAACATAAATATCAAGGATGAGGTCTTACATTGTAGGACTAGGCCTACTTCAGAACAATGACTAAGGAATACAAACTGACTTGGTGATCCTAGACTTTTCAAAAGTATTTGATCTGTGCCACATCATACATTACTGTTCAAGTTGGAAAACTTTGGAATCACTTGGCCATTACACTGTTGGCTAGAGATGTTCTTGACAAAGTGACTCATGCAAGTGGTGGTGAATGGAGAATCATCCGAAGCAGTCACTGTCGACTCTGGTGTCCCTCAGGGAACTGTACTGGGACCACTGTTTGCAGATGATTATCTCATTTACAGAACAATTCAAAACCAGAGTGATCATACCCTCCAGAACGATCTCACAGCCCTTGAAAAATGGGCGTCTGATCGGGGTATGACTTTCAATGCCACAGAATGTTACCTCATGTGTATGACTAGTAAAACAGCAAAATCATCTCACTTCTACACCTTAAATAACCACATACTACAACATGTCAGTGAAAACTCCTATCATGGACTAACACTATCTGAGGACTTAAAGTGGGAAATCAACCAAGAAAGCAAACACTAGACTAGCATTCCTAAAAAGAAACCTTTGACACTGTCCGCAGACATGTAGACGAACTCCCTATCAAGCACTAGTGAGATCTGTCTTAGAATATGGTTTTGATGTCTGGGATCCATACTTTATTAAGGATGCTGATAGAATAGAAAAGGTCCAACACCAGGCAGCAAGATTTATACCTGGTGACTACAAAATCAGAGAAGCAGGATGCATCACCAAAATGTTAACTGACCTGGGTCTACCAACACTCCATGACATGTGTAGCAGGATTCGTTTGACATATCTCTATAAAGTAGTCGAGGGGTTAGTGCTGGTTCTCTCACCAAATATATTTTTTAAACCAGCAAGATAAAAATGCCAGATTAAAGCCAGTTCTTTTCCAAATTTTGAAAGGATAAACATTGTAGAAAAACTAGTATCAATTAATAGTAGATGTTTTGTAGTTGAGCAATGTAGAACAGAACAATTTAGAAATTCTTTCTTTGCAAAATAAATTATGGACTGGAATCATCTGAGTGACAGTGTTTTGTGCGTGCAATAAGTGGAGAGCTTCAAGACAACTCTTGAACAATACTAATAACTTTCTAGTTGGCCCTCTCTTCTGGTGCAAATTTATGCCATAACTCAGGGGTCAAGCTAGACTTGAATTTTAGGGAGAAGTGACTTCTCCATTTTGACAGAACAGGGGTAAGTGAGAGCTTAACAGGGAGAAGTCGACGCAAAGCAAGAAATGCAATGTGTGTGTGTGTGTGTGTTCTCTTATTTGAATAATGCCCTCTGTATTTCAGTATTCATATTTGCATTTAGCATTGGATTTAAGCAATACTTTATTTTCAAGTAGAAAATTTGCTGAGTTATTTTGGCCATATGACTTGAAAGGAGATTAATAGAAACTACATTGTAACAAATTTTAACTGAGTGACCAGATTAAATTATTGTAAATACAAGTTAGTAAAAATGCTTAATCAACTACCCATAATCAGTTTTTAAAAAATACTTTCGAAAAGTTCACAATAATGGCACTTTGAAAGATTTCTAAAAGCGTTTGAAACAACCCCTGTACCTTGTACATGAGGGCAAATGCACATGTCTTCAGATCATACTGTTCGCCCTAATTTCTTTGTTGTGAATAAAACATTACCCTAACTATTCATACATAGCAATAAAATGCATAAAATTACAGACATTTGTCCTTTATAATCGATATATCAACTACACCTTTCTTCCGAACCAAATCAACACAGACATGTGAGTGTATCTATTTTTAGAAGGAGGGATTTTCGCAATGTTACCGCTCACTTTATTTATCTTCATTTCAACAGTCCATTGATAGGATTGCAAATTTATGGTTTATTTATTTTTCTACATACTTGTAGCAATTTTAGGCATTGATTACATAGAAAAAGCTGTGCTGCTTTTTTCCATATTTTCACAAATATGAGCCAAGTTACAAAATAACTTTGACCATATGGCGCTTCTCGTGAATTCCACAACATAGCATTGTCCCATGCGTTTCTGACCTACATAATTTTGAAGTTAAATCTCAAATAACATAATACCTAGGCTTTGCTTTCAATTAATTGTATTTTTTTTCTAAATATATTTGCATGATGATTTGTGAAAACAGACAATCTAATAAACTTTAAACTGGTGCTTCCACACAAAGCAATGTATTTCCCCATTACTGGTTCACTTACAGTTTCAAACTAATTTTATGACAAAATAGTGTACAGGAGGCAGTTAAAATATCCAGATCACTGATTCTGTTCTTAAAACACAAATTGCTATTTACATACTATTGTTAAAGTTTCAAAACACAAGTTTGTATGTTTTTATCATTAAGGATAACATGCAGAAATTGGGCAGTGATAGTTGCTAACTGACTCGGGGAAAGAGTTAATGGTCAATCAGCTATCAAAACGCATGCCTGTGAATGTGCAGGAGTTTGTTTGTCAATGTAATTGACAACAAAACTAGGCCTAGCTACTGATGTCTTGATGAATACATTTCACTTCAACACAACACTAGAACTAACCTGGCTAAGGCGAGGGGGCATCGCAAAAAGATACGGTCAGTCAAAGTATCTCAAAAAAAATCACAGGGTGAAGTTGTTTTCACTTTCCTAACAAAAGAAGGCGAAGTTTACATATTTTAGGTGACTTTGTCGCCCACTTCGCCTGGTAGTGTGACCCCTGGTAACCGGCCCCGCACTGAACACATTCAGATTCAGGTGAACTACATCACATCTGTTGCACGAAAACATAAACTGGCCCATGCAATTATAGTGACCATGTTGCAAAAGAAACTCCAGTTTGATTCTGAACACAAACAAGCTGACAGTGTGTGAGACCTCCTGGCAAAAATCTGGTTAGACTTTATAAATCAATTAATTGAAGTGTCTCAGTTTTATGCATTTGTTTATATCCTTGATTCCTTGATGGTGTGAGAATACTATGGTTTATCATACTACATACACACTGGTTGCTGTGAAATCATACTACATACACACTGGTTGCTGTGAAATCATACTACATACACACTGGTTGCTGTGAAATCATACTACATACACACTGGTTGCTGTGAAATCATAACCTATAAAGTATGTTGATGTGGTCATATAGGCACATTTACTGATCTTTAATTAAATAATAATTGTTCTAAAATTGAATACTAGTATACTTTAATGAAAGTTTATTCAATCCTGATTATTGAATGATCTGTGCCTTAACTGTCATCAAGAAACTTCCAAACATTTTGGATTGCCATCAACTTTTACAGCAGTGGCTAGGTACTAAACTCGGTGAAGAAATGTCTGATCCAATTGTCACAATTTAGGTTAGTAGGTTTGTTTTGGGAAGTTTTTTCAGCATACATGGCTTTCAATATAACATCAAAGTGCATGACATTCAATCCGGTTTGTACTGAATTGCACCTTCCAAAAGTGTCCACGTACTTTAACATTGTATATTACAGTATGTGTATGTCAAGGCCTGTGAATAAAGACCTTCCAAAGAAATATGGATGTACAAGAATACAAATAAAATGAATACTTCTGATTTAAAGGTATCAGCTTCTAAAAAATGACACCCATTGATGAAATAATTGGTTCTGAATGCATATATGACCTGTGTGACTTTTACTTATGGTCCACAAAGTTGGGTATACAGTAAAACCTGTCTTGAAAGACCACTGCTATGTGAGTCCACCTGTCTTGAGAGACCACATTCTCAGTGCACAAATTTGTTGATTATATAGGATTGTGACCTGTTATGGGAGACCACCTGCCTTAAGAGACCATAATTTTTTGGCAAAAGAGGTGGTCTTTCAAGACAGGTTCTACTGTAGTAAAATTAGTGCTACACTCCCAGCAGCTTTTAAACCTTAAGCCACTGTAATTTTAAAAATGAACAGCATCAAGGATAAATTCAAAAATCCACAAAAATTACTCATTTCATTCATTGATGTGAAGAAGGTGACATTGCTAGTGACCACTTGGTGACCATCGAGTTAGAAAATATAAATAGGGCCATAGCAAGTTTATGACTAGACAAAATGGTGCCCCAGGCAAGCTTTGCCTTTGGCACCTCCACTTGGAAAAAAATACCACAAAATCTGGTATGAAATGACTCTCTCCCCCACCCCCAATCTTTACAATTAAATACAGTACCTGGTAAAGCCAATTAAAAACATCTGCTCATGAGCTCTGTATGAGGTGTTTGTGATGACATAGTCAGACATGGGGTCAGATACATTTAAAGTACTCAAGTATGAGTACAGATACTTTTGTTAGTGTACAAATACAAATATTTTTGTTAGAGTATGGAGATAGATACTTTTGCTAGGGTATGAGTACAAATATTTTTCTTAGGTTATGAGTACAGATATTTGTTTGTGTGTAAGAGTACAAATACTTTTGCTAGGGTATGAGTACAAATATTTTTCTTAGGTTATGAGTACAGATATTTGTTTGTGTGTAAGAGTACAAATACTTTTGTTAGGGTATGAGTACAAATACTTTTTGTTAGAGTATGATTACAAATACTTGTTAGAGTATGAGTACAAATATTTTTGTTCACATAGAATTCAGATATGTAGCACTAATCTCACATTATATTTCACTGCACATCTGATTCCTTTATTCAGAAGTGTTTATTTTTTATTTTTCAGACCAAAATGATTACAAACTAAAAGAAAGGAAATATTCAGTTGGATAGGATTCATATAAGAGCAATATATCCAGGAATATCTGGCTTTAATAACTAAGGTTTGTATTCACCCAGATATTAATATGAAGTTGAAAACATTTCAATTTTATTTACTGATCAAGCTATTTATTTATTTATTTATTATACATTACTTAAGGAAAAAGACTTTACATCACAAAAAACATGGAATGAGTGACTGCAGGTCAGACTGAACACAGCTGTTCTTTTTCCACTAATATTTTTAGTTTTCATTGAGTTTGTGGAGTTGTTGTTTTGTGGAATTTCTAGCCATTTATGATGGTTGACCTTTTGATGATGGTAAATTAAACGTAAATGATCTTAAAAGGTAATTTAACAGAAATGAGTTGTGATATAGAGAAAATAAATATGTCCCCAGCTTTTAAAACAAAATTGTCATATGGCAAAATTAAAATGTTTAATTTGCTCATTATTGTTGATTTTGTCTGTGATATTTGGGAAATCTTTGCAATGTTTTGTAGGTTATCTTGTGCAGGGCACTGGCTACTGTATATCTGAGGGTGCCATAATTGTTTACTAGTTAGATAAATACACAGATATGAATGATTTGATTTTGTTTTGGATAAGGTCTATTGCAGCCATTAGTTAGAGGTCTGCTTTGTAATCACGAAAAAGAATAAACAGAAATATACTGATGCCAAGATGATTTGATGTACGATTTACTTTTGTTATGTATATTTAATTTAATTGTTTCTTTGTTAGCTTTAAAAACAATTTTTATTTCATTACATGCTATTGTAATGTAACATTGTATGCTGGACTTGACCATGTCCAAATCTGAGTTCATTTCTGCTTGACCAGATTGACTTTTGAAAAATTTTTAAAATTTGTTTTATTTTATGTTAACAACTAATACATAGCTAAATTATTCTCTGTGTGTATGAGCTTGATACAGGATTATTATTCAGGTAAACAGGAAGGAGTAAATATGTTTGTTTGGGTCGGGTTTTTGGAGTTTCCTAAGTGAATTTTACAGGTTATTGTGTTGTAAGTAAACAATGCTCATTAGATCATTCTAGACCGCTCCGGTGGCCTAGCAGTTAGAGTATCCACCTCGGATGTGGGAGGTCGTGGATTCAATCCTCAGCCGAGTCATACCAAAGACTTAACAAATATGGTACTAACAGCTGCCTCGCTAGGCGCTCAGCATTAAGAGGTTAGTATTAGGACTGGTCAACCTGGTGTCAGGATAATGTGACTGGGTGGGACATCATGCTACATGTCCGCGGCATGATGCCTCAGTGCTAGACATCGCTATAAACTGCCACACTGCAGACATCGTAGCGATCTGACTGAAAAATTGTTAAAAGCTACGTTAAAAATACAAATCACACAATCACGCACAGATCATTCTAGAAGGTTATTTTCCATTAGGTAATGGTTTTTTTCATAGAAAATGCTAATTGTGACTTGAGGTCAAGTAGAGAACTATACATATTGTAACTGTGAGGATTTTACCATTCATGCTTTATTGACTAGCACGTTCAAGTTGTATTATGTTGTGACCAGTTTGGGCTAAATTTATTTTCTTCAAATTATTGAATTCAAGTGATTATTTTCTCTGGAAATACAAAAGTGATAAAATTCTTGGATAAAGACATTCACTGGAATTTATACTGAATTCAAACCTGGAATTATATTTCTGTGATTCAGCAAAGACTGTTGATACATCAACAGTTTAATAGCTACCAGACACATCATCGACTTCAGTTTTGAGATACTTTCTGGACTTTAACTGAATTTTATTAGGACTTTAAATTACTAGGACTTGTGTCTGTAATTCTTGGATTATTTTGGGATTTAATTCGCAATACCGTAAGTTCTTTGTTTCTCATTTTCGTTTTGTATTCAGAGAAATAAATTACTTGTTAAATTTTACAAAGCTTGTTGTCTTTCATTCTTTTCTGTTTTCTTATTTTAAGAGCATAGACTCATAACACTTTGATCCCACAGTTAACATTAGATGGCTTTGTTGTTGTTGTAGGGTTTAACGCCATTTTTCAGCACAAGATAGGCTATACATGACTACCAGTATAAATGGTGGAGGAAGAAACCAGGAAAACCACAGAAAGAATCAGCAACTCGCGAGAAGATACTGGCATGCTTTCTCACGTACCCACTTTGGCAGAGCCCGAGACTCAAACCCACGCAGATGTAGGTGAGATGGCAGTGATCCCTAACCGTGAACGTTTTAGACCACTCGGCCACTCGGGCCCCAGGTGGCTTTGCACTGTTCCATTACATTTCCAAATGGAATAAGGTCAGATATATATAGATGGAGACAAATGCCTCATTTAATGCTGAATGTAGTGCACTTAAAAAATATGGTGCTAACATGCTGCAATGTCCAAGCCAGATATAATGATACTATAAAAGCTAAGACTTGAAGTGGTGTAATATCAATGAGGTCAGTTTAATTAAAAGATCTTAAAACTTAATTTCAAAATGCTTAATTGTCATATTATTTATTCCCTGCTATATTCAGAAAGTTCCTTGTCTCCCACTTTACAAATCAGAGGGAATTTTGTATGAAAATTTTCATTTTGGAATAGACCTTGATTATAATGATGAGATATGAAATCTGATCAATACTGACAGCTATAGACTGACTTCATCTGAGGTTTATATAAGGAGGTGGGTTGGGGTTCGGGATAAAATCTAGTCTTATTTTTTTTATGCTTTGTGAGACCTTGCTAAATGGGGTTGTAGTAAAGATGTATGAAAATGATTTTACTGATGAAAATGTAGCTTGCAAAAATATAATAGTGTTCCCAATTGCTTGCCATTGTCAGTGTTAGTGATATAAACAAAACCTGGTTCACATGAATAAAGGCCATCTGTTAGCACAAGCTGTTATTGCTGTTCCTCCTAAATTTATCTGTGATGCAAGGCTTCAGAGTGTCATCATATTTATTTTCCCATGCAGTCTTTTTCTGTAATCCAGGGTTCACAAGTTGATATATTCACAAGCCAGCATCAGTTAGCTATATTGATGCTTCTGTGGGAAAGGCATTTAAGTCACAGTTCCTTGGTTTGATATTGTCTATAATCTGTCAAAAAAAAGATGACATCAAAAACCAGCAACTGGCATTATCAGAGCTAGTCATAAATCAGACCCCATGCCTGATACTGACCAAATCAACCATCTATGTCAGTTTGCGGGCTGATTTATCAGACCAATCTAGTACTACTTGAAAGTCTTTGGTTTCAAGAAAATCTTGTTATTTTGCAGAATTTACTTTCAAGCTTCCTTATGATATTTTGGCTTTACAGAATTCTCAGTCTGTGATAGCTCTACAAAATCAACCTGAATGGGTGGTCACCTTGACATAAGATTTTCACCAAAAAACTTCTTATCATGTCCTGTTGGTCCTAAATGAAAAGTATCAGTCCATGGGAAATTTTTTTAGCTCTGATTTACTTAGCATAATATGCCCAATAATATATTGAAAAATGAAAAAAAACAAAATGAAATCTAGATGAAATGGTGCCAGTATTGTATTCAATATGGCTACCAAGTTGGTAATGTTCAAAATCTTGTTATTGATCAGGAATGTGGGAGATCATGTCTCAACACTTGGCAGTTAAGAAGAAGAAATGGTTTTATCTTTCATTCCTGAAAATCTTTTTGGGCAGTCGAGGTCAGTCTCTTCAAGGGGCTCTAGCTTAAGTTTATTAAAATGTAAATGTTGGCAAAAGAAAGAAAATTGCTTGTGGTATGTGAGAGCACAAGAAAATAGTAACAAATCTGAAATAAATTTTTAATTTCTGCTTGTAGATGTGATGTGCAGCAGATAGCAGGTTAGCATGATTCGTATAGAATATGAGCGGCAAGTGGATGAGGAGATATCCCCCAAGGAACTCGAAATCCAAGATGGAGCCATATACCAATCAGAAAATAATGGCCCTACTTTACAGACCTGGCCGCAAATTATTGGAATCAGTCAGATTATCTCTGGCTTTATCACGGCTATTCTAGGTGGGATCGTCATTGATTGGCTTTATCATGGCTATTCTAGGTGGGATCATCTATGAATGGCTTTATCACGGCTATTCTGGGTGGGATCATCATTGACTGGCTTTATCACAGCTATTCTAGGTGGGATCATCATTGAATGGCTTTATCACGGCTGTTCAAGGTGGGATCATCATTGAATGGCTTTATCAGGGCTATTCAAGGTGGGATCATCATTGAATGGCTTTATCACGGCTATTCTAGGTGGGATCATCATTGAATGGCTTTGTCACGGCTATTCTAGGTGGGATCATCATTGAATGGCTTTATCACAGCTATTCTAGGTGGGATCATCATTGAATGGCTTTATCACGGCTATTCTAGGTGGGATCATCATTGAATGGCTTTATCACGGCTATTCTAGGTGGGATCATCATTGAATGGCTTTATCACGGCTATTCTAGGTGGGATCATCATTGAATGGCTTTATCACGGCTATTCTAGGTGGGATCATCATTGAATGGCTTTATCAGGGCTATTCTAGGTGGGATCATCATTGAATGGCTTTATCAGGGCTATTCTAGGTGGGATCATCATTGAATGGCTTTATCACGGCTATTCTAGGTGGGATCATCATTGAATGGCTTTATCAGGGCTATTCTAGGTGGGATCATCATTGAATGGCTTTATCAGGGCTATTCTAGGTGGGATCATCATTGAATGGCTTTATCACGGCTGTTCAAGGTGGGATCATCATTGAATGGCTTTATCACAGCTATTCTAGGTGGGATCATCATTGAATGGCTTTATCACGGCTGTTCAAGGTGGGATCATCATTGAATGGCTTTATCACGGCTATTCTAGGTGGGATCATCATTGAATGACTTTATCACGGCTATTCTAGGTGGGATCATCATTGAATGGCTTTATCAGGGCTATTCTAGGTGGGATCATCATTGAATGGCTTTATCACGGCTATTCTAGGTGGGATCATCATTGAATGGCTTTATCACGGCTATTCTAGGTGGGATCATCATTGAATGGCTTTATCACGGCTATTCTAGGTGGGATCATCATTGAATGGCTTTATCAGGGCTATTCTAGGTGGGATCATCATTGAATGGCTTTATCAGGGCTATTCTAGGTGGGATCATCATTGAATGGCTTTATCACAGCTATTCTAGGTGGGATCATCATTGAACTATCTGAATCTACCATATGTACTTGCTTATGAGTCAAGACCAACTGAAATTAAGATAGATGCTGATCTGCCATCACATAATCTTTATTATACTGATTACCTAATAAACTGCATAGAACAGATTTATCAGTGCATTTTGCAATCTTGGTCTTTGAAGGTTTTAGTTGGACTCAAATCATCATCAAGTATGTAAGGTATTTAAATCAAAACTTTAGAAATGTTTCTGTACTCTAAACCAAAATCACTTTTTGTTGACAGGGGAGTCACAGGTGTAACATCAAAAGCATACTGGCATAATCATTACAGTTATTATTCATCAGCCATTTATCCACATCTTAAATGGTTCTTTCTGAGTAGAAATTATACAAATGTAACTACAGTCAAACCCACTTACCTCAACTTCAGTTATCTCAAGAACCCATGTATATCGAATGTTTTGGTCTGGTCCCAAAACAATCCATCTTTGTTGTTCTAATTTCTCCCCATTTATCTCAACCCCTGTTAAGTTGATAACCCCGTTATATCGGGCATAAGTTTTGGTCCAAAGTAACATGTGGACCCGCTTAATTCTATGAAACGCAACTTTTAATGTCCATCTCAGAGAAATCTTACAAGAAATAATCCTGCATTTCTGCTATTATTGGTACCTTGTACCAGCAAGGATGGAAAAAGTCGGTAAAATACCATATTTTACCAGTACAAATGCTAATCAACCAATCTCATCAGTGCATTTTTTATCACTTGCATAGAGTGGAGAAAATTATCCTGTAAACAATACTTTAGAGTAAGGAAATTGAACGAATGCGTTTCTGACCTTTACATAAGCTGCATTCAAAATGGACATTATCACATGTCAACACCACGACAGTATGCTTCGTCTGACACAGCATCGTGAATTTGATCTTATCTGTAACTCAGAAAATTATTAGGTTAACATCATTAAATGTAGCTAAAAATATCTAATTGTTTTACACAAGACATTTAAAACAAATTTGGTAATAGTTAAAGTGTTTCCATGCTTGGTGCGAGTGTAAGCCTTCAACTTCAGCATGGCTAGATCACATGACTCAGTAATCTGTAAATAAAAACCTGCAAAATTCCAAACTAAGCTGGTCCCCCCAACCCTTAATCCCTGCCCCAACACTTGGTTATTAATTTGTTTTGAACAAGAGTAAATAAAAGCACCAATGGTATTGTAAAAAAATTCCATAGCGCCCAGTATTTTTTAATGAAATTGTTGATCGCTGTGCCATGATTACACATTCTTCAGCATAAAGTGACTAATTTGATTATCGTCTATGAAACAGGAAGAGGAGTGCTTTCATTTGTATTGTTTTTATCTTGCTTCTAACTGGATGAATGGAATAAGTTGGCTTCATTCAGAATGTGATGTTGAGATAGTTAACTTTAAAGACTTGAAACACATTTTACAGTTTGTTGGTACATGAATACCGACAGCCTCATCTTTTTCCTCTACCGATTCAAATTTTATCAGTAAAAACCGGCATATACAGTTGTAAACGAACCTCTGATGATCAACAGAAATTATTGATTTTTATGTACATTATTGGTCAGTGATATTTTGCTGCTAGTCACAAGTCAGCTCTAACAAAGGAAAATACTTTTTAAAAGAAAAAGAATAGTCCTACATGTACATGTACTTAAATTAGCCTAGATTTTGGACAGCATGAGAAAGTCATTGTCTTGGGATGAGGCTATTCACAGGGAAGTAAAAACAACTTTAAACCACTGACATTGTTGCAATAAGTTAAGTGTTGCAAAAATACATGACTTGTTACTTAATCTCATTTAAAAGACCTCCAATCTTCTTTTTTCTGCAACTAGGCATGACTGAATTCTTGTTTTTATTGTGCATTAGAAATGCCATTTGTTTTAGAAATAAAACTTCTCATTTTTGTACTTCAAATGCGTAATCATTGTTCTGTAGTAGATTTGTCAACCAAGCCCTGATATCTTGGGACCCGGTTATGTCAACAACTTTTTGACACCCCCGACATAATCAGGATAACTGGGTTTGACTGAGATGCAATTTCTCAGGTAAACTGTTGTACCACAACAATTTTGCTTTCAGACATGGCTTGAGAAAGGTGTGAAGCAGCAAAATTTAATTTTATTAGTTTTATTCATAAACGTATGTTTCCAGGGCCACCCTCAGAAATATTTTTCTTTATGCCATGAAATTCGCCAAATTAAAAAATTTGGAGCCACTTTTCAGCCATAGGAGCCATTTTATGCCATGATGCAGGGACTTAAATATATGTGTAATATTATATTGGCCCTATTTTTAATCTCTATAAACATTATAATAAAACAGTTTTTACGTGTTTTTATTACCTTTCAAAGCACAAGAATAATTATTAATAAATATAACAATACTGTTATATACATGTGAAGTTCAATGTATAGCATACAAAAAGCAAGAATGAATAAGAATGTTTCTTTATAATTGATAATACAAAGTACTGCTTAGTCTTTAACAGTGTCACTGACTCTTCATCAGTATCCACCTTATTTTTTCCCACACCATTTCTTAAATGCTTTTCTGAAATCAAAATTCTCAACACTAGGCCCATCAACAGAAATTCTCGTCAAAATTTTCAGAGTAGATAAACCCATAGAATTTCATAAGTTTGTTTTGATGGCAGATTCTGGCGACTGAACCCCCTCTCTAGGGGCACCAAGTAACCTGGTAACCTGGTAGCTGCCACTGATGCAGCTGCATATAAATCTTTGTTTTTTCAGAGCTAGATTAGCCATATTTTTTGTGCTTGATACTGACTTGTTTTATAAAGTAAATTTTTAATTTTTCATTGATAACAGAAACATGTTATCTAAGTAAATAATCCCTAAAACACTGCGCAGTCCCAAGTGTGTCTCACAATCACAGGTTGCAATAAACATAAATTAACAACATGTGCAAATGACACCAAATCTTTTTGCCGACCTGTTCAACAATTCCTTATTTCCTACTAATCACATTTAATTGCTTTTCAAAACCAACTGACAGCTTGCAGTTAGCTGCAATCATGTTTGAATAACATCTTATTCACCATCTACCGACATGATCCACTGACTGCCGCAGATAGGGAAAACAGGTATTAAGTGGCCGGAATCACTTATATCAATGAAAAATTAAAAATATACTTTAAAAAAATTTGTCGCCAGTAACTTTCACCAGTAAGTAAAAAAATAGAACCGCTTTCAACATTCTTTCGCATTTGGCTACAAATGCGAAGCCTAGCAGAGGCCCTACCATTAAAGGAAAACCAAGAATAACTTACAGTGCTAGTCTTGTGGTATGGTATAATCTTCAGAAATTATAATGAAGTGGCAAATGTATAGTGGCAGCAGATTAAGTATAGTGGAAACAGTTTACCTGACAAGAGGCAGTACTCATCCTAAAGTATAGTGGAAACAGTTTACCTGACAAGAGGCAGTACTTGTCCTAAAGTATAGTGGAAACAGTTTACCTGACAGCAGGCAGTACTCATCCTAAAGTGTAGTGGGCACAGTTTACCTGACAGGAGTCAATACTCGTCCTAAAGTGTAGTGGGAACAGTTTACCTGACAGCAGGCAGTACTCATCCAAAAAGTGTAGTGGAAACAGTTCACCTGACAGCAGGCAGTACTCATCCTAAAGTGTAGTGGGAACAGTTTACCTGACAGCAGGCAGTTCTCATCCTAAAGTGTAGTGGAAACAGTTTACCTGGCAGGAGGGAGTACTTATCCTAAAGTGTTGTGGAAACAGTTTACCTGACAGGAAGCAGTAGTCATCCTAAAGTTTTGTGGAAAAAGCTGACCTGACAGGAGGTAGTACTCATCCTAAAGTGTAGTGGGAACAGTGGAGAAGACAGAAGGCTGTAGTGGTCCTAAAATGTATTGGAAACATTGGAGCTGACATGAGGCTGTGGTGGTCCTAAAGTGTTATGGGAATGGTGGAACTGAGAGGAGACTGTTGTGGTCCTAAAATTTAGTGGAAACAGTGGGGCTGACAAGAGGTTGTATTGGTCTCATTATAACTTGGTGTGGGGAGAAAACTGATGTTTATGAAATTTAAACTTTTTCTTGCCATCATCGTCAGTGCAGCTTACATGAGACATATGTATTCTACAAAATGACTGATTCCCAGTGTGGTTCTTCTTTAGATGATGATTGTGATGAATGCAATTTGTATTTAAAGTCATGAAGTATATCAGGTTATTGAAGCTGGGAAAGTGTTAACAGAGAGACCAGTGAGAAATTTTGAGCCTGAAAATGGTGTTAAAAATAAGCCTGGAGGGACACATACATGGCATTCCAGTCACCCCATCCCCCATTTCAGTGGTGTTTCAGAATGTAGAAAAGTTACAATAACAAGCCAAATTAAAATACAATTTTGAAGTAGAGTGCAATTTCCATTTCTTTTCTCAATCAATGTTATCCCTACAGGATCTTGTGCTACAAAACTATATTGCTGTATAAGGGTTAAGATAAATTTAATAAATAAGAATCTAAAAATGAAATTAGGAAGTAAAGATACTGATTTAATCAAAATACCTCTGTCTGAACCAGCACACTATGGCAGTAATGGATTTAAATTCCTAATACTGTATTATGAAACAGTAAATCTGCCATAGTAGTCAGTAAAGCAGTCTTGTCACCCTCAAAAGAGATTCCAGCAACCCTTCAGAACATCCTCATGGCCCTGATTTGGGTAGCAACCTCGAGGTTGGAAACCACTGCAGTAAAGTACTGATTCAAGAAAGTGAAACATTGGCAGAGCTTAATTTAGCAAAAAATCTTTTTTTGGAGCAGTAGTACTTAGAAGACAATACCTGTAAGTTGTGGAAAATTGTACATAACAACCATAAAGAAGAGTTTCTAAACTTGTTCAAACTAGCTAGACTAGCTATGCATATGCCCCTTCAGACAAGTAGACTGTGTAAGGGTTTTCTCAGCAAAGAACAAATATTCATTCACAGATAAGACACATTTTAAGCTCAGAAACAGATTAAAGGTTATACTTCTAGAGGTGACATCTTGTAAAGATTTTGACTTCAGTAGAGCTCTAACAGTGGAGCTGGAAGAGAGATGTATGGATATTGAATTATTAGGTACATAATGAACTATGGTCATTTCCTCTTCCCCCTCCTTATTGTTCTACTCCACCATTATTTTGGTGACATGGGGGCAGCTCCCTCCCCCCATTAGATAAAATCCTGGCAGTATCTCTGCTGCATGTTTGAAATAAGTATTGCAACTGGTCCCTGTGAGGTTATCATTGGAGAGAAAGTGTAAATTCTGTACCTGCATGTTATATTTTACAGGTATTTTGGAAGTATTTGTCATTCCACTGATAGTTGATCCTGCAAGAGAAGATGCATTGCACTTAGGAAAAGACAACTGCTTTGGTGCAGGACTATGGGCAGGCATCCTGGTAAGAAACTCCATTTCTATAAACTCCCATATATATATATATATATATATATATATATATATATATATATATATACTACTACTACCAACACTTATAAGGTAGATGTTGTTGTAGATCTCAGTAAATTGATTACACTTTGTATTTTTGTTCTTCTTTTGCTGCTTGATTTATTTCACCAAATTATAGTTCTTGGCTTGATAACCATATATAGTGTAAGGTGGATATTGTTATACTTTCACATTAAAAAAATTTTAAGCTGTAGAAGTCATAGATCAGAAGATCTTATGCAATAGTCTTTCATCAATTGTCAGTCCAGCTTCCAGTAACACAAATTTGTTATCACTACTCCTGCACAGCTTGGAGAACAGCATGAACTTTGCAAACACTTTTGTTACAATGTTTAATTGGTCCTCTATAAAAATGGAACCCCTCAGGCCAGTATGCTTATGTTGAAGTTGAGATGAAAATAAACATACCTGTTGACCGAAGTCATAGGTCCCAGAATGAAAAATCCTTTGTTTTCTAATCATTTATGTCGACAAGCTGCCAGTTCCAACCCATACTTTGTTCTACAGTTATTTGATTTTGCCATACATTAACAAACAGGCGTTTGTTTTGTCCTCCAAAGTTGGCCATTTGTGTTTTCCTTCAATAACACATGCACCCTTCATCAAAGCAAGCCAGCTGCAATCTTCAGTAAAAACAAAGCACCTTTCATTGAAGGAAGTCAGCAACAAACTTGAATAAAAGCAATGGAATCTGATTGATTGTTGCATTTAACAAAGTGGTTGGAACACTTTTATTGTGCCATGAAAGTTTCCTTTTTGCAGGAAAAGGTTTATGCTTACAGTCACTACCAGTGGCAACATAAAATGCTGTTTAACTTTCCAATCTTTTGAAACTATTGATATCAGGTCTTCAAGTTTATTGAAGGTGGGACATCTTGCAAGGATGTTTGTGAATATTTTTATTTTGTTCACATGTTTTCGTTTCCTTGTGAATAGCCTCATCCCCTTGGTATCCTCAGCAGACCAGAATCTAGGCCAGTTTAAGTACACGTTCATGTAGCATATTAACAACAACCATACAGCCAGCCACATGCTATTGGTGACAATGAAAATGGTTGTGAATTGTTCAGTGACATGTATTTGTTGGCATTAGGATACAGATCAAATGAGGACTACCTTTTTTATATGTGTTATTTGTTTTTTCTAATGGGATTTGGCTGATAGATGAAATCCCTAACATACAATCTATACTTGAATTCATCGATTTTTCATATATATATATATATATATATATATATATATATATATATATATATATATATATATATATATATATATATATATATATACAGTACTTAATACATTATGGATTGTACTATACAAATGTAAATTGTCAATGTACAAGTGTATTTTAGACTAGGTTTGTCTTCATTTAATAAAAATTTCCATTGGTTATTTTCTCTCAGCATAAATTTTACTTACCGAAAAATGGTCACCCCATACAAATTTAACTTGTATGCAAAATTTGATTTGCACCCCATCCCCATCACTTCTCGCAACATCTGCTTACGTTGACAATATTACCTTGGTCCAGATGATGTCAAGATAAATGGGTAGTACTGTACTTCTGAACGGATGTTCATATCTACCTGGGGTTTTTGCTAAAAGACTTATGATATCTGGTTGTCCTAGTGCTGATCTAACCTCCAACATGGCAACTAATCTTGGAATTGTTTCTTCTAGTAAAATTGATGGCCATAACTAAATTAGGGATTTCACCATGTTTGCTTGATCATAAATGAAAATGTGCCAATCTGACATGAGCTATGGTCATCATGGCAGCCATCTTTAAAATCATTATATGGCTATATCTTCTAAATGGATGAATGTAGTATCATAGGATTTTAATGCCAATCAGTGCACATCAGATTGGCATTGTAGCCATCTTGACAATCTTGTTGTGGCTACTCCTTCTAAATGGACACATGGTGATATGATACTTCATGCCTTTATGGATGTTTTATATTTTTATACGCATTTTTTTAACTTACTTTATATATTTTTCATTACAAAAACCTAATTAGCACCAGTAAGCAAATACCACTAGAAAGAGATAACAAAAATTCGGTAGGCATACGTTTTATATGTTGATAACATAATTAGACTTGAAAAGTATTTCATTAAGTTTAAATTTTATCGTTTATAAACATTTTTAACTTTTAGGACAAAAACATAGCTAGCACAATCTGTAAAATCCATTCAAGATTGAGAAATAAAATTGTGCATGCTTATTTATATTCCAACCTAGATGACTTATTTAGATTTTCACACAATTATAGCAATATTTAAAAAAATTTAACTTTCTTTTTTAACTTTTTGGTTTGCATGTCTTAATATACACATAAAATCTAGTTACTTTTAATCATAAGAATTATTTTTCTTTCAGATGATTTTAACAGGAAGTGCTGCTACAAGGGCATCAATAAGTAAACGTGCTTCATCGGTAAGCTCAGTTGGATTTTATAACATTCTGTTAAAGAGGTGTATTTTTTATAGGTCACTGTTATAAACTGTTTAATAAGTTTGCAGGGTACCAGTCTTCTTGATAAAGAGGGGTGTCTTTTAAATTTATGACACAGTCCAGTTTCACTGGCATTCGGAGCTGTGGCAGCCTAGTGGATAGCATGCCAGACTCATGACCGAAAGGGTGCAGGTACCAGTCCTTCCATTGGACCAGTCTGGGTCAGCTACCATGATGTGTCCAGCAAGGCATTTTTCTCTGATTGCCTAGGCACTACATAACCTACATGTGTTGATGTGCCATAAAACACCAAACCAAACCAAATCACTGGCATTCACTTACTGAATTATAGATTATAGATTCACAAATTGATTATTGATTATCCCACACATGCTGGTATAGTATGTCCACCCATGTGTGTCATACTTTTGCTTCATGTTCATATTTTTTGAATCATTTCAGACTTCTTTATGAAATTTGTATGCATATGTATCATTGACAGGAGAGTATTTCCTGCTAACATGGTTAACAGATCTGCTTTAACAGTACCTTCTGAGATGCCACTCCATTATCATCCCAGCACCTCGGTAAAATTAGGGCTGTTATCATTTCCCCATTCCATCAGTTTGTCCATCTGTCCATCTGTGAAATTTTTTTTAGGGCTATTATCATTACCCCATCCCATCAGTTTTTCCATCTGTCCATCTGTGAAAATTATGGCTGTTATCATTACCTCATTCCATCAATATGTCCATCTGTGAAAATTAGGGCTATTATCCCCTTGCCCCATTCCATCAGTTTGTCCATCTGTCCATCTGTGAAATTTTTTTAGGGCTATTATCATTACCCCATCCCATCAGTTTTTCCATCTGTCTATCTGTGAAAATTAGGGCTATTATCATTACCCCATTCCATCAACTTGTCCATTTGTGAAAATTATGGCTATTATCCCCTTGCCCCATTCCATCGGTTTGTCCATCAGTCCAACTGTGAAAATTAGGCCTATTATCATTGCCCCATTCCATCAGTTAGTCCATCTGTGCAAAAGCTTGATAGCACTTCACCACCACACCATTAAGCCTACAACAACAATAATAGCAACAACATAATTGACCAAATTGGATATTTTGCATGTACTTGAGGCAAGATAGAGGCTTATTGGTTTTTGGGTTGAATATGTCAAGGTCATGGTGACTGAAGAAAGAAAAATGCATTTTTTGCAATAACTTTAGATTGCAACAGAAACAAAATGAACATATTGTACTGGAGAGAAGAGTGTGTGTGTGTGTGATTTGGATTTTTATAACGTAGCTTTAACAGTTTTTCAGTCATATCGCTACGATGGCTGCAGTGTGGCAGTTTATAGTGATGTCTAGCACTGGGGCTTCATGCCGCAGACGTGTAGCATGATGTCCCACCCAGTCACATTATCCTGACACCAGGCCAACCAGTAATAACACTAACCTCTTAACGCTGAGCACCAAGCGAGGCAGCTGTTCATACCATTGTTGTAAGTCTTTGGTATGGTTTGGCCGGGAATCGAACCCATGACCTCCCGCATCCGAGGTGGATGCTCAAACCACTAGGCCACCGGAGTGGTCTGCAGAGAAGAAAGACATCTACTGTGTATTATATGCTAATTATAAGTATGCTTTGACATTATATGTCCATTCATTTTGGATTCCATACCATTAGTTTACCTCTGCATCATGGACCTTGCATCATAGACCTGGGCCAAACTTTGTGTATGGCTTGCCCTTGGTTTGAGGAGGAAATCTATTGATATTGGGATCAAAATGTAGAAAGACAAGGTCATTATGACTAGCAGAAGAAAAAATGTTTTCCTCTCAATAACTTAAGGTATCGAAAGCACATACCCTTGCACTTAGGTGAGAAAGAAGGCTTTTGATTTTGGTGTCAGAATGTCAAAGGTCAAGGTTGTGACTCCAAGCTTTAGTAGTTTCTGTGCAGTGATTTTTGTTCCCATGGGATGGCTTGCACACTGGAAAAGAATTTAAACCATTTGCAGGACTTGGGAATACTTTCTGAGGGATGGATGAGTTAGAAGAGTTACTCATCTCTGTCCTTGTTAATGGTATTCAAATATACATTGGAACCTATCACTCTTCTAGGTATCTTATCCTTTTCAGTTAGCTATCACACATCTTTCCGAGTTAGATATGGGAGAAGTTAAGAGATGGAGAAACTAACATTTTATGATTTTGTCTGGTCAGACATTGTTACTCCAGTCCCAGATCACCCGTATTTTCAAGACTCTTTGGCTTTATTTATACACTGTGATGCCAAAGTAAAGATGACATCATATATTTACATAAGCATTTAATTATTTTCATAGACAAATGTCAATAACTTGCATCTGAAAGAAGGATTCCAATTGTCTCAATTTCCACTAAATTTAATGCCAAAGATCCGCTTTTGTCAAACCTCCATTACAGAGATAGATACAAACACCATAAAAAGAAAGATTGTTGATTTCTGATTGGCCAAAAGAATTAGAACATTTATAGGTCATTACTCCAACTAGATTTTGACCAGTCATCTGTTGTCCTGACATTTTCAGCTTGATAAGTAGATTATAACAGTATGCATTGTGTGAAGGTTTGTGGAATTTGGTTGAGACACTTAAAATACCTATTTTGTAAGTTGGCAACATTTTTCTTGTGACATGTAATTATATTCTTACTGGAATATGTGCTGGAATCATCTCATTTGGCATGACAGTGTATTGATAAATCTTCTTTCTTGAAAATACTGGTGACCTGAGGCAACTGTTATTTTGCTAGACCAGGGGGAAAATCACTCGAATTTGGACGTTTTCTTAACCTATAAAAGGTCTGGCTCATAAAGATGTGACAGCTCATTAAAATGGAATCTCTCCACATCATAATGATGCCTAAATTACTGAAAAATTTCACTGTAAATGCAAACACCTTTAAGAAATTGAGTTAGAGTGTGAAACTGCAACAAAAGATGTTCATAATATTTACCCATTTCAGTGTCAAGCTTATATTGCATACGTTCTTCAAAAAAAAAACTGAATTTTCTTTGCAACCTGTTTTAGACTGACAACAACTTAAACAGATTAGGCATACGTTATTTATAACTGACATGTACTAGATGTTACGCAGTTTTGAACTTAAGCACCTGGTAAGAGTAGAAAATGCATTCAGATTTATTTGCAGTGTGCGATTCTGCATAAATTCAGCCCAGGGACAAGTAAATGTTTTAATCATCCCAGGGACAAGTAATGTTTTACTCAGCCCAGCTCATTTTCACCTGAGCAGGATGAGTGGACAAGTGCTTTTTTTGAACCCTACATTAAGATTTTTGGTAAATCTTTGTGCTACAAGTGCATAGTTAAAAGATTACGAAACAGGTGTGTGTGCATATAATCACTGTACTTTTGTTCAGTTAGGGATTCACAAACGTATAAGAATGTAATTTAATAATGTTTTTATTTTGACAGGTCTACCGCTTTTTCAATTTAACGATATTGACACTTCTGATATATGCCTTTCTGTCAGTTCTTCTGATTGTGGGCTATGGCATCAATTGGACCACTCATGATGTATATCAGGTAGGACAGGGAACATGAGAGAGAGAGAGAGAGAGAGAGACTGAGAGAGAGAGAGAGAGAGAGAGAGAGAGAGAGAGAGTCACCCAGGCTACATGACTCATTATTATAGGAAAGTATACTTACAGTATTAGTTTTGCCTACATCCAGGATGTAACATTCATAGATGATAATGCATATGCCATCTCTTTTCTGGATTTGGTTGCCTCTACCTTATGTCCAGTTAATCAGATGTCCACATGTCACTATGTCTGGTGGTCAAAAGTCCACATGATCAGTAAGTCAGCTGGTCAGATTTCTACATGATCAGTAAGCTGGTGGTCAGATGTCGACATCATCAGTAACTCAGATGCTAGTCACATTAAAAAACAGTGGAACCTTTTAATAACAAAATTGGATGTTGTAGGATTTAAAATGTATTGAATTTGTGATTTAAATAGATCTAAATGCTCGCATTCTTTCCCTTCTATGTTTGAATACTTTTTGCTGTTGAAATTGCTCTGTTCCCTTGGGGTTAGTTATAAGTGAGGTCTACAATTGTTGTCTCGCTTGTGACAAAAAGCACATCGCTATCAAAATGTCATTGTCTGGCATTGTCTTTTGGTTGCTAACAGCAATATTACTTATTGCATCAGTGAATAATCATCAGACTTTGCTCACACATTCACCATTTGGGAAGGAACCTCCTTAGACATAAAAGGCCAAGTAGGTCAAATGTCAAGGTCACATGGAGCAGTTGCTTTAATTTTAGGTGGTTGGTCAGTGGCTAAAGATTTTGAATCTGAAAGTGCTATCTACCATTGCCATAGATAAATTGTCATGAGAATGATTTTTACCATGGGATAAAAATTGCTACTGATGTGGAGGTTAAAGGTCAAATGTCAGGTATACACTGGTTGGTTTATTGGAATTCCCACTGTCCATATCTATATTATAGAAGAACCTCAATCAAGGCAATGGGCTTGGCACAAACAGATTGGAAAGATTACCTACTGAGCTTGAAAAATAAATATATTAATATAATGTGCCTGTTGGTTTGCATCGGACGTTGAACTAAATTCACTGGTGAACATGGAGCATAATTAGGGCTGAAGGACTGAAGCATCAAATGTCAGTGTCACACGGTGAATTATTTGGCTTTTGGGGGTAAATCTGTGAAAGCTGTACAAAAGGCATTAGGTCCTCTGTTTCCATACATAAATTATTGTCAGAGTTAGCACATGTTTAACAGAGGATTGAGGTCATGTAAAAGGTCAGAGGTTACTAAGGCTGCAGCAAGATAATCACAGTTGATATTTTTAATTTATTTTTAGTGTGTGATTGGATGGCAAGAAATATGATATCATGATCAGACTGACTTTTACATGGATAGACTGTCACCAGATTTTGTATCTAAGTTCACTGTGGATATGGAACATTCATTAGTATGGATAGGTAAGAGGTCAAGGTCATTTGATAAAATGAGACTACTCCCAAGATAAAACCATGTTTGGTTGTTCCTTTGTAGCATGTTCAGATTTATACCCTAAAGTCAGACCACTTAACAATTAAAACCACTTTTGTTCTGTGGATCATTGGGAGACGTAGATTCATACCCTAAAGTCAGACCACTTGACAATTAAAACCACTTTTCCTATGTGGATCATTGGGAGCCATAGATTTATGTCCCAAAGTCAGACCACTTCACAGTTAAAACCACTTTTCCTCCATTGATCATTGGAAGCCATAGATTTATGTTCTAAAGTCAGACCACTTCACATTTAAAACTACTTTTCCTCCATTGATCATTGGAAGCCATAGATTTATGCTCTAAAGTCAGACCACTTCGCAGTTAAAACCACTCTTCCACAGTGGATCATTCGGAGCTATGGTACCTCACTTGGTAGAGCGTTAAAATCATAATCTAAGGATATGGGTTCAATACTTGCCCAGCCCACCCTTGGTCAGCTTGCCTCTGTGTGTCCATGGGAAAGGCACTTAACTCCCATCCAGCCCACCCTTGGTCAGCTTACCTCAATGTGTCCGTGGGAAAGGCACTTAACTCCTATCCAGCCATCTTGGTCAGCTTGCCTCAGTAGGTCCATGGGAAAGACACTTAATTCCCATTTCCTGGCATGATAATATCAATAAGATATTGAAAAGTGCTATTAAACCAACAATAATAAATATCAGTAGATCGCCAGTTCCACTAGTTTGTAAATTTTACTGAGGTTTCGAGCCCCGATAGTTTTCACTTCGATTAATAAATAGGAAATATTGCTAATTTCTGCCATCTTTGCCCCATAAATATTTTACACACAAGTAATATTACAAATGCTACTTAATTCTTATTGTCCAGTTTTACACATTATGTGGTCAGTTTGACTGGAAAGTGTTTAGAAGGAACTGTGTACTTCAGGTTTATCGGTTTATATTTACCTTGTGGCTTATTATGTAGCTTGTACAAGCATTGTGTCTTTTCATCATATATAGTTCTCTCAATTTTTTTCAGAATTCAGCAAGAGAAGGCATCCATTTATTTGTAACCCTCTCCACTGAGCTGGGATTCCTGTTTGCAGTAACAGCGTTTTTAAAGTATTACAATGTTGTGCTTTTGGGAGAATTCGGTCTCTTATCGAAGTGGATCTCTTGCTTTGTAGACTGTTGTGTACCAGTCTGTATTTTGAATCTACGAAGTGTAAGTACCTTCAGAAATTAGTTTTTATAATCCTGTGTGTATTGCATGTTTGTATATTCAGATGCTTGTATGTTTATGTCTTTGTTTATACCTTTGTTCAGACATCGTGAGTCTCGCACTCTTAAATTTTTTTCCATCAAACTCTACTTCACTCCATTAGCCATACATCTATGAATTAGCAAGTATCTCACATTGTTTCTGTCAATTTATTTTGGAGGAGGAAGTGTAACAGACATGGTCAACATGCAAATGAAGTAACGAGAACATGTTTCCTCAAAGCTTTCACAGGAAAGCATAGGGATATTAAATGACTTACCATAATTTCATGTAATTTTTCATACCCTCTAGTTTTGTACATCATCTATCTGCAAAAATAGTAATTAAATGTATTTCTTCATACACAGAATTTATTATTTTTCATCAAATCCTTAACATTTGGACAAGATTTATGTGTGAAGGTCGAACTTGATGCTGATTTTTTATGAAAAAGATCAAGTGATTAAAAACATGCAGTTAAGGTGTACTTTTGATTGGGTTTTTTCATGTTTTTATTAACCTCAAATTTTACTTTTGATTTTCTATTGAATCAAGAAGAGAAATACACATTTCAAACAGCTTTAAAAGAATATAGATGTGTGATTTAGATATGTCAAATGATTAATGTTTTGTTTGCTAAGTATAAGTTTGATCAGATCTAATGTGAAAACTAATACTTGTTAAATTTGGGCAAGTATTTAATTGAGGCATCAATATGAAGAGACTGAAAATACATTTCATACTACATAGTTTTTTTTTTAATTCATATTACTGTTATATTTCTTCTTCTTCTTGTCAGTGTCATCCATGTCAGTATTAATGCTGTCATGCATAAAGGAAACTTTATCTTTCACCACAAAATAATTAACTTATTATATTAACATTAGGAATAAGCTCCACTACCTCTTGAATCAAGCCTTCCCGAAAAAAAAAATGTGTTTCATCGAAATGTTGATGAAGGGAAGCAACTCTTACAAATTATCTCCCATTTGCTTCACTTTGTGGCCACCCATATACAGCATGTTTACCAGTTTTAAGCTTTCGCGTGAAATCCAAAAAATTTCTGTAGGACCTTGCAAATCTGTTACAATTTGTGAACTTTTTCTGGCCATCCAGATTCAAATATTTTTATTCTAGACTTATGATATTGTTGACTTTATATGTAAGACCTTCTTTCTGATAGCACTAGCTTCATTGTTCAGTGTAAGCAAGTCACATGCCCTGTCCATCAATCCAAACTGCGTTCAGTTCCATTCCAGCAGCTCAGCTGTACTGATGTAAATAGATTTCATCCCCAGAAACAAATTACACCCTCAGAGAACCATAATATTACTACAAACTTTACTTTTAATCCTAATAGTTGTACTGGTTATAGACCAGAGGAATTTATGGGATGGCCTTTTGTCTGTTGTCTGTTCATCTGTTAGCACAAATTTGTTATTGCTATTCCTCCAGAAGCACTTAGAGGACCAAACATTCATCCCAAGGTTTATTTGGTCTAAATTAATATAGTGCCACTCCAGCAACCAGTACTACTGCCACAGTGACCAGCCTGAAAATCTACTTATTGGCACTCTTCTGATTCTTATTAACAAGAGATTTTCAGTGAAATACATTTTATGATCCAGGGTTTGTTTTAAGTGAATATGTTGCAATTTGACATAAAATATGACAGAATCTTGAAAATATTTTGTCATCACTACTCCTCCTGAACAGAAAGTCATACAGTCCTACCCATTTATGTCGACATCCTCGGGCCCGAGGAAACATTGTCAACATAGGCGGATGTCGAGATAAGTGTTGGGTGTGGAGGGGTCTGAAAAAAAGATACAAGTTAAATTTGTCAGTAAGGGGTGACCTGTCATCAGTGAGCAGCATTTACACTTTGAGAAAATAAACAGTGCAAATTTTGATTACATGAAGACAAAACTAGTGTCAAATACACTTGTATATTGACAAATTACATTTTGGTTACCTTTGTGTAATAAAATCCACAATAAAGTATTGCATTGGTCACATCCTGATATGAAAAACATTCACTATGATTATTCAATGTCAGCATAAGTACATGGTTGCATAGTTGTTATTTACACGCTTGGAGTACATGTACTTAAATTGGCCTAAATTTTGGTCAGTCCATTCCCATCTTTTTGAGGCTACCAAGGGGATGGGGCTATTCGCAGGGAAATGAAAACCTGTCAACAAGTTGGTTTAAACAGTACTTGTATTTAGTTACAGAAGTCATCATGAAAAGTACATAAAAGCGAACAAGAGATATGCGGCTGATATGATTAATGAAGGCATAATATTGTATACATTGACACATGCTAATGAGGTATTAAAAGAAAAGGATTCTTACAATACAATATTGTAACAATGTCAGCTCAGTACATTTAGAATTTTTCACAGACATCTTTGCGAGATTCCCCACCCTCAACTTCCTTAA
Source organism: Megalonaias nervosa (assembly GCA_016617855.1). Lineage (NCBI taxonomy): Eukaryota > Metazoa > Mollusca > Bivalvia > Unionida > Unionidae > Megalonaias > Megalonaias nervosa. Next base: position 12,375 of record JAECUM010093836.1, on the reverse strand, counting down.
CAACCAGATATTTAGTTTCCAGAGACTGTAAATTTAATCTGCGTTTACACTGCCGTTGGTAGCCATTGTAAATATAAATAAAGTTAAAAAGGAAACTTTCACAGCACAATAAACTTGTTTTAATTACCGATCACTTTGGAAAATGCAAGAATCAGATCAGATTTCATTGCTTTTATTTAAGTCGCCGCGAGAGGCCAACTTTATAGAACCAAACAAAAGCCTGTTTTTTTTTTATCCGACCGCAACATTAAAGCCTGGCGGCAAGATCAACTAATTGTTGAATTATAGTACAGGTCAGAACTGGCCGCTTACCGACATAAATGATTAGGCGAGAAAATTAAAGCCTGGCGGCAAGATCAACTAATTGTTGAACAAAGTATGGGTCGGAACTGGTGACTTGTCGACATAAATGATTAGAAAACAAAGGATTTGTTCAAGCTGGGACCAAGTGCTTCTGTCGACATGTACATTTTTTTTTTTATCTCGACGTTGACATAAGCATGACAATTTTGGTAGTAATAGTAGACCAAGGGACCGGGACTTTGCTTTTTTGTCGAAATAGGCGGTTATCGATATAAGTGATGTCGATATAAGTGGGTAGGACTGTATAAGCATGTGTTTTTCTTTATCATAAAGCCTTCTTATGTTGTTTAGTTGGTCCTAATTGAATTTGGTGCCAATCTGACATTCATTATGGCCATCATGGTGGCCAACTTAAAGAAATTGTAATTGCTACTTCTGAACAGCAGGTCATATTGACACTTGGTTTTCAGCAGAAGACTTCTTGTTATGTCTGGCTGGTCCTCAGTGAAAATTGTTAACTGTTTCAAAAAAAAAAACAACACATTATTCATTTTGCAAGCAAGGCAAATAACACATTAATCTTAAGAGAAACATTCAAACAAACAAAACAAACAAAGGTACGGTGAATCACTTTAAATTTGTGAATCACTTCAAATTTCATGATTTGCATAAATGCATTTACATTTTCATGCACAGTTAATTTCATGGATTTGTAATTTAGAAGAAAGAAAACATGATAAAATGTTAAGTGACAATGTAGATAGCTATGTAAAAGATTGTCATCATTCACTCTCTACATTACTTACCAAACAAGCTTAGTCCCCTGCTGCAGTAATTTTTTTGATTAGACAATTTGATTACTGCTAACACTTAGCATAAATGCAGAATTCTGTAATATCACTGGGACAGTGTTCAAAGAGTTAGAACTTGAAAAACTTCCTTCTGATTTGGCCAGCCTGATCCTAAGGAGTCCCCTGTTTGTAGACTGGATTCTGATACCATGACTGACTGCCACTATTCGAAGCACTTCCTAATGTTTCCAAAGCACTTCACAGAGATAGGCTTTGTCTCATTTAAAGAAAAATGGCATTGTACATTTTGTGGCTTCCTCATGCATGTAAACCAACTTCTCTAGCAAGGAACTGGCCAGGGTGATTGCTAAGTTACCAGAGTGGGTGGTTAGTGGAGGTGTACTATCATATAAGGTCTCAGTGAAAGCATCTTTCCTGAAGCCATTTAATGCATACTGGATTATCTCCACACATGAGAAAGTATCAGTTCAAAAGGACATGATTAGCCTGGGCTTCAGAATAATGGAATTGATTGACTGATTATTGAGCAGTTATATGGATGAAACATAATTAAGAATAAAAATGTATTCTTGTTTTCTGATTAATGGAAAAATGAACAGTATTTGTTGGCAGCATCTGATGAAACCATTACATTAGAGCAGAGCTTTCAGATTCACAAAACTTTACATGTGAATTAAACTGTAATCAGTAAATGTCCATTGTTCCTCAACTTTCATAGATGTATTATACGCACTGGTATTTGAAGATGGAAGGGAGAACTACTGTACCATCATTTATAGTGGGTGGGGTGCAACTTTGAATATTGGCTTGTTTTTATACATTTTTTGTTTTGACTTTAAATTCATTGTCTAACTGGCCAATGGAAATCACAAAAATATTTATGCAACAAAAATGATTCATCTTAAAAAATCAGTATACCGTACTTATGTAATACCCCTTTTAGGGTAATTCTTCACTGTTTGGAATAGATCCACCAAATTAAAATGATTCAACGTATGCCTGTCATTTATTTTTTAACAGCTACAGCCACACCAGCAGTATAACATCTATGCTAGATAGATTTAGCCATCTAACACTCAAGAACAGATGCAGAATGGCTTTTCTTTAAGATTAGAAACAAACTGTTAAAAATAAAGTTTCATTTCTATATCGATTTCACTAGTGATGGCTATATAGTATTCCTTACCCCAATACACACCTTCACAAACAGTCTTTCTTCCCTAGAATTGCTAGAATTTGGAACAACATACCTGGTAAATAGAGCAAACATTGCACCTTGCAAGGCTGATCAGCAGTCATCAGAACTATAAACATTGAACGCTCAAGGCTGATCTGCAGTCATCAGAACTATAATCATTGAATTCTCAAGGCTGATCTGCAGTCATCAGAACTATAAGGTTGATCTGCAGTCATCAGAACTATAATCATTGAACTCTCAAGGCTGATCTGCAGTCATCAGAACTATAATCATTGAACTCTCAAAGCTGATCTGCAGTCATCAGAACTATAATCATTGAACTCTCAAGGCTGATCTGCAGTCATCAGATCCATAATCATCCAACTCGCAACACTGATTTGCAGTCATCAGATCTGTAATCATCCAACTTTCAGGGCTGATGAAACTGAATTGCAGTCATCAAATCAGTACTTTATTTCAGCCATCTTTCATATAATTAGTCGATCTGTCCATTTAATCATTCACTTCTATATTGCTAAATCACCCCTTATTTGAATCCTTGCTTTGTGGTTTCTGCCTTATCTACTGCAGTCTAATTCTAGGTATGACATATTTTCCTCCATGGACCCACTGATTATTTGTTGAAAACGATAGATTTACTACCTGTGCTTCTGACTGCATGCTTAAAAGTATTAGTCTGTCAAGTGGGTTTGGAATATCAGGCAGATACAGGTTAGCTGTATACTGCACATGTAAATGATTTTATGAAGCATATAAGTGGACTGCATACTTTTCATGTGAGGCCTCAGTGTTAGTGGCTAATCAAGGTAATCACTGATGCATGAACTGTGCTGGGTTTCATGCAAGGGTTACTCAAAGCTTGTGGCTTTCACTCATTTAAAGCAGGTTTCTAGAGGTTGACAATAATAACAGTTTCTGAAGCAGATTTTAAGAACGATAATTTAAATTTTATTTGAAAATTATCTTGGTTGCTTTGGGGTTTTTTTTATCTTCATAATCATCATCATGATCAGGCCTTTGCTTTGATATAGAACAGAGTGTTCTTTTTTTTAAAATGGTTGGTAATCATGCTGTGTCATTGGCCAGCATTTCATTTTCAAGATCACATTATTTGAAATTTATTTTCTGCATAATAATTGCTACTGGAGACATATGAAAGTTCCATGGAGGCACAAATTAAAATCATTGATTACATTCTGGTTTTGTTTTCTCTGTTTTAGAACAGACCCCCAGACAGATGCATTCCAGATGATGCAATGGTCATTTAGGAGGAGAAGAAGTGCTAGGACAAGAAGGCAAAGGAGACCCATACTAAATGCACATTTTGTGTGACATTTTTTCCTTATTAGCCATTGAAATGCCTTCTACAAGATAGTACCAAATATTGTAACATTTATACATCAGCCTTTTAGCCATGATTTGTACTTTGTCAGTTGTAACCTCCAGAGAAAATATATGGTTGATATAGATGGCAAAAAAAAATTATGGTCAGTAATAGGTCATAGATATGTGGATATATGCTCACCTTTCAAATTTACTATGGTGATAAGAGGTTTTATTATCCTACCAACCAGGTCTGATTGAGATCTTGTTAATCTTCTGTTTCCATAGGCCAAGTGAATGTAGGCGTGTAGTCACCTATATTGATCTCAAAATATTAATTATTGTTCTAAAATTTAATGCTAAAGTAAATTTACCAGCATTTGTAAATGCCTTAATGTTGAGTGATCTGTACTTAGTTGTTGTTACATAAATTCCAAGAAAATAAAGTTTAGACTGATATGATCCTGACAATGACAGCTGAGCAGAAAACTGGCTCAACAACAATTACCAGTGTAAATTGCAACATCATAGTGTGCAACATTCATTCTGGTTTACTCTGGATCACACCTCTTGGTTGACCTTATATAAAAACATCTCTCTCCTTTAGCACTGATTTCGTTTGATCATGTGGTTGCTTTATATCAATCTTGAAAGGGTGTACTTTACTACAGCTACAACAATCACTAACAGTACTATTATAGCATCATAATAATAATCCAAATAATACAAATGATAATAATAACAATAATGAACTTTTGCTACCAATATATTAACACTTTAATTGTTAACCAGACATTCATTGGAATGTGTGTATAGGGCATGACCAGTTGGTTACATGAAATCATTGTGTGTATACGTCATGCCCAGTTGGCTAGATGAAAGCAACATGTGCATGCATGTTTGTGTTTGTGGCCTGCATATTTCAGTGAAGAACAGGCAATAGTAATTAGCTTGGATATTTTAGTAAGGAATAGGTACTAGTATTTTACCTGGATACTTTCATGAAGAATGAGCACTAATATTTTACCTGGATATTTTGGTGAAGAATGGGCACTGTACTTAGACTTGATACTTTGACAAAGAATAGGCACTGGTATTTGGTAGAAGTACACAGTATACTAATTTACTCAGTATTTTTTTGGGTAGTATGTACCTCAGTACTGTTTCACTCTATCTGTATGTTGGTAGTTTCTGTCAGTAAGGAACTATGGAAATTCCCGAGGAATCTTGATAAAGACTTTGATGATATTAACAAGTTTGTTTTCATTATCCATCACAAAATAGTTCCAAAAATTATCTCTTTTTACAAAATGGTTGTATCTGTCACAAATTAATTGTGAATGTTACAAATATAATTATATTTGTGATCCTTTAATCACATGTTTGACACATGTCACATATGCCAATGTGGTGATCAAATGTAATGTTGTAAAATATATTCATGCCAAATCCAACTTTGGAAACATTTTGTATTTAGAAAAACAAAGAAAAATTCCAAAAATACATAAAAATACATGTCATGATTTAGCTATTTACAAATGTATGTGGATGTGTGAAGTATCTGTATTAGTAAGAGTGTGTATCATTCTACAGATTTTCTGTCTGAACTTTACATAAATTCTCAAGTTCACAACATATTTTCTTACGTTTTATGTTTACTTGCTCTCTCTCTCTGATAAATATCTTGCCTGGGTGTTGGCATCCCACTGAAAGTTTCCATGCCTATTATATAGCTGCCAACTGTCCCGTTTTTTCAGTATTTGTCCCGTATTTTGGACCTGAATATGGGTGTATGTTTTTTTTGCAAAAACACGTTTTTTAATTTAAAAAAATAATAAAAAATTTCCTTGCAATTTTCAGTTTAGAACGGGCACTCAGTTCCATTCTGATAGAAATGTATCACATGTATATAGGAATACAGTTCTACAATATGATTGGTTCATTCGAAATTGAGGCTACAATGCCTGTCTTTATCCACCATATTGGATTTAGCAAACAGTTACCGCTACCACTGTGTCTCATCTTCGTAATATTCAACTTCTAATCATGTTGAATAGGAAAGCAGAATATTCAGAATTTTCACCAGAAAAAAACAAGAAAACAGAACTGAAAGGATAATTGTGCCATTTTGTTTAGGTTTTTTAAATCATCTAGTAAAGGAGAAGACTTTACGTTTTGGAAATTGTGTAATGTGATTTCGCTATTGGGCATGGAGGCGCACATGAAATACAAGAGCACAAAAAAGCTAATAAACATCAGCTTGCTGCTTCATCATACACAACTCAGCCTGAACTTGGATGTATATAAATACCAGAGAGAACCTTGATGTAATTTGATCGAAATTCGGTTTATTAAATTTCTTTTAGAAATGAACCTTCCTCTTTCAGTTACAAGTGTTGCTGGCGATTTATTTTGCACGCATTTTCCAGACGGTAAAATCGCAAAGGATTACTCGTATGCTAGAATGAAAACAGTTCAGTAAGAAAATCACACAGAATTGAGATTATCAATGACAGTTGGTACATTGGAATCGATAATAATTGATAAAAATAAACAAGGTGTGGAAAAGGCTTCTATAAACAGCCTGTGTCTGAGAGTGTTGCACTCTTGCACCTTCTGAATGGGCACCCGAATGGAACAGGGTGCCTGTCCAGAAGGTGCAAGTGTGCAACACATGCATCTTTGACATTAAATAATTATGTAAGGCACTGTCCTACCTTACTGATGGTTGTATATGTTGTAAGTAGTTACATATGCATTAAAATTTAAAAAATCAGTATTTGGTCCTGAAAATCAGTATATTTGTCATGAGCAATCAGTATTTTTGTACTTGCGGGTTGGCAGCTATGCTATTAATTCAAATGTGTAGCTAGCAGATTGTAAGCTTCAGTATCAATCAATGTTAGCATGCTGTCTTTTATAGTATTAGCTGTAGTGTAAGCTTAATTGTCCAACTGTAATTACAGCTTTTAGATTGTAACTTATACAATAATTAATGTATATGCAGCAAATTTAGCAGCTATAAGGTAACAGTCATTTAATTTTCAGTTGAGGGGGCATGTGATTTTCTTTTGAGCTGAAATATTGTCATTTTTTCTGATTATAATTAATAATTTTTATAATATGTGGCAATAATAATCTGTTTCTTTACTGTAAATCAGAGAAAGATATTTTTTACCACTTTTTGACAGATGGAGGTTATTCAAAAACTGTTTGACCACTGCCCCAGAACATTGCATTGTTGGTCCCTAATATAATTGAGGTATACCTTGGTATGTATTGTGGGATGTTCAGAAATATCATGATACAAAATAGTCTTGATATTTTGGTGAAGAATGGGTATTCATATTTAACTTCAAATTTTTTTTTAAATGATCGACACCTGTATTTAGCCAGGATATTTTGGTATAGAATTGCATTGACTTGGTTCTGTTTTAAAGACATCTCTCTCTCCCTCCCTCCCCCTCTCTCTCTCAAAAAAACCCACTAAATAAAATGCAGTGAGGTCTTTTATTACCATCTTGACAGTATTGGACTGTCCCAGATTATGCATTATCTACCTGTTCCTTTACTTTTCAAGAAACTGTATTTATTTATGTTCTTCAAGAAGACTGTAATCGTTTGACAAGCTATTCTGTTAGACTATAATTGGTCAGTTTTGTTGGAATGTTCTAACATGTTGGCAGAATTTGTAAATAAGTTTTATGATACCTAATTTTAAAAGAAGATTGTGCCTATAAGGTGAGAGCGTAAAATCAAGACATCAAGTCATATGGTAGGTGGGGGGAGGAAAAAAACTTCAAACTTTTTATCAGCTGAATTTTTTGTTGGAGGTTTTTAATTAAATTTATTGCCTCAGATTTATATATAGCACCAACACAATAATATTATAATAGTAGACTTGATGAAATAAAAACAAATGGGATCAAAAGGAAAAAGTGGGAACATTATGACCTGCATTTATGTGACTTGGTGAGAAATTGTATGCTGTTAGGAATCACTTCCTTAATATTTCTTTCTCTCACTATCTCTCTCTCTCACCACAGTTTATTATTTTGTTTCAAAAACACTACACAGATTGTGCAAGTTGTTTTTTCACTGGTGGGTTTATATGCATGATTTTGTTTGTTTATTTATACTGTTTGTATGATTTGTTTATTTATGCTGTTGGTATGATTGGTTTATTTATATTCTTTAACCAGTCACAGGCTGTGAAGTAATTCATGTAGATACTGTGTTGGCCATTGAACACACAAAAATAATAAAATAGTATGATTAGGTATGTACTTGGTAATTCCTTCATATATATATATATATATATATATATATATATATATATATATATATATATATATATAAGCCTGCATTCCAGGCCCATGTTTCTCATAGAATTTGATGTTTTTATGAATTTCTCAATGTTACTGCTACCAGTCTGACAGAAAAATATTTTAGAAAAAAAAAGAGGATACAAATTTTCCTTAACATTGTTGGTAGCGTAAACAATGTCAAGGAAAGATTCTACACATATATTGGCATTGCTGTGTTTTGCAATTAAAATTGAAATAATTCCATGGGAACTTGCTGAAAGGGCTGCAACACCTAAAAATAAAACTTTTAAAGTTTGAATGATGATTTGTATACTAGAATAGTACATGCATTATTTTAAATGCTGACTTGTTGGCATCTGTTTATATCACTTTATCATATAGTTTCTTTTTGCACTTATCAGAGTTTTTAATTAATATGCACATTTAAGCACATCCCTGGGTTTTTTTACACATAAATTGGGTGTAATTAAAACTTTCTGCGAACACATGGGATTCATACCAAACATTTAGCAAAGCTGTTCATTTTAATATAGGTATAAATTATAATATTTCAGCTATTAGCTTTCCCTGATGAAGGGAGCACCAGGGGAAGCCTAGTGATTTAAGTTATTTCCCTTTACAGAACACTGACATCTCACCTCTGTCCATTTGGGTTCAGTCTCAGCTTGGCCAACTTACCATTAACTTCCTTTGGGTTAGTGGTTTTTTATGGGTTTTCCTGAGTTCTTCCTACTCCAGATAACCAGGCTGCCATGTATAACTTGTGCTGAAAAATGGCATTTAAGCCACAAAACTTAACCCAAAGTTTCCCTTTGGAAAAATTGTTTCTAAATTGTTAATTGAAAATAAATTTCAAATGTAGAGAAGCAATGTCAATCCAGTGTGTTCAGTAGTTTATGTGAAATTCAGTATAATAATTGCAACAATTGTAATGAATCTTAATGGTTGTAACGTTAGAATGGCCACTACAGTACAACATTTATAATGCATGGCATTGACTCCAGCATGGTCGCATGATTATAATAATCATTAACTTGTAATAGTAATGCAATGGATATGCAACATTTATTTCATTGCCCTATTATTCGTTTGACATTCTTTTATTGTTTTACTGAAATACCTTACTAAACAAATGCATCTAAAATAGTTGCATTGTACAATTTTTACAACCTATCAACCACTGCTATTGCACGTATGGGATCTTGAATGTACAGTTTATACAGCCTATCAACCACTGCTTTTGCATGACTGAGATTCTGTGTGTGTGTGTGTGTGTGTGTGTGTGTGTGTGTGTGTGTGTGTGTGTGTGTGTGTGTGTGTGTGTGTGTGTGTGTGTGTGCGACGGTTGCACTTGCGACTTGGGGTGATCATTAACACCCTTATTTTTACTGGTTGCAACTACCAGTTTTCACTGCTGAATCCAAAGAAGTCAACAAAGAGTGAGTAACATGTTGGGGCACTTGAAGCCCTTAAAGTGGCTCAGTTTGACTAGTAAAGCAGTCAACCTAAGCAAAACGACTGTCTGAAAAAGCGGTTTCGCAACAAAGCTCACACTGACAAAACATTCCCTGGACATTAGCCACACTGCCATTGAGTACTTTTTGGTAACCAACATCCCATAGATCAGCCCAGAGCCCAAGCTCTTTGACTTTACATGATGTATGGAAAATATTTGTTGTCAGTGGACTTGCCACATTTATGCTTTGGCTTCCTAGTAGTAAGCAAGGGCCATTATGTGCTTTGGAGTGGGCGTGAGCTGTTCATTTGTAGGTAAAGAGCTGTTGGAATAAAAGCTATGGATACTAAGCTTGTGGCGATATATCCGTGAGGTTATTGAAAGTGCATGGCATCTGTCACAACACTGACAGAAGCCACCAAAGTCGTAAAAGTTGTTGCCATGTGAATGGCTATGAAAGCAGGATATGTGGCAGATTTACTCACTGGCACTGCGCTAAATCTTCCAGCCGCAATTTGATGTTCCAACCCAGTACGCCCATGATGTTGTAACAGTTTTTACCTTATGGTGCTTTGTTTCACTGATGCCCTTTCATATAACAACCCCAGACATTACTGACGCTATTTATTAAAGATACCTTATGCAATAAACTGGATTATATGTATGATGGGGTCAGATCTTCGTATGCATACTGTGCACATTTGTTTAGGATGCAAAATTAAAATACACAGCAATCAATCAGATAATCAGCAGTCATCTAGATTCATGGACATACTTAAGGATGGGGGAGTTTTGAAATTTGCTTCGAGTCTAACATTCGGGTATTTTCTTGCATGGTCGATTTTTACACTTCATTCGGTCACTGATGTGCTAGGAAGCATATCACCAATTTTCTGTATTTGTGTGAGTTCTACTCATTCTTTTCAAATTCCTTAATAAATGTGTGGATGGAGGATAGTATTTGCAGGATTCTCTTTATAAATTCAATATAGTCTTAAGCAGAAAACGTCTATATCACTAGGAGTTCTTGCATGTAATGTTAGCTAGAGTGAGTAGAACTGCGACTAGAATGAGGAGAACTGTAAGTAATCAGGGGAAACAACTTGCCCGTTTTCAATACTGAAAATAGTTGTGTCCCTTGAACTGGGTCCTAGACGACTGCAACTTCAAGTTTGGTGTGGTATCCTGAGGAAAATTATGTTCGCCCAACATCAGATTGAGAATTTCAGTCTAAGAAAGCGTGATATTTGAAGAGAAATGTATACATTCAACGATCGCACTTACATTTATAGAATGGAATAGGTTTGATATCGGGAGTGATACATTCTCATCCTATGATCACACAATTTGTATAATTGAAAGCGTGTTTGTGACGAGAATAAAGACTCGTTCAATGACCACACATGAATTAGCGAGAAAGAGGTGATATGTTGCAAGAAAACGTCACCAATGATCACCCAAACTAAGCTATATAACTGCAATGTATCCCGAAGTCAAGACGAACTCGTATATATGTACCCCCATTTCTCTTTCTGTGTATAACGCTTGCTAAACAAGTTCGAAAGTCTTGGCGGCTTCCATTGTTTTTTTCCGAATATTTATCTTCAAACTTTCTATTCAACTCGCTTATCCGGATTATTTTTTTTTATTTCTATTTTTAGTTTTATTTTTTATTTTATTCGCGTCCTAGGACCAGCAATTAACGTAGTCTTATATATAAACACCCGTATTTGTCTTTCGGTATCACGCTTACACAAACAAGAGGTCGCGGGTTCGAAACTCGCGGCATCCCAATTTGTTTTCACCTTTTTAATTTTATGTTGAAACTTTCTTTTAAACTCGCGCATCCCAATTTTTTTTTTTTTTTTTTTTTTTAGTTTTTTGATATTTTTTTTAACTTTTATGTTGAAACTTTCTTCCACGAATCCCGTCTGCCAAACAAGAGGTCCCTAGTTCGAAACTCACGGCATCCAATTTTCATTTTTTTTTTTTTTTTACATTTTTATTTTTATGTTGAAACTTTCTTTTAAACTCGAGCATTCTGATTTTTTTTTATTTTTATTTTTCACTTTTTTAATTTCATATTCAAACTTTCTTTTATGACTCCCCTGTGCCAAACAAGAGGTCGCGAGTTCGAACATTCATTTTAATCATTCATTATTACTGGTTGTCACCAAAAAAATGTCATAGTCCATAAGCATTCACTGTATGAAACTTCATTTTAAGAATATTTGTCATGATCTCCACCACCCACCCCCATCCAAGGAATAGTTTCAAGTTAGTATGAATTGTCTCAGATCGCCCACCTCCACCACCCACCCCCATCCAAGGAATAGTTTCAAGTTAGTATAAATTGTCTCAGATCGCCCACCTCCACCACCCACCCCCATTCAAGGAATAGTTTCAAGTTAGTATGAATTGTCTCTATTGGAAAAGTTTCTAAGAGAAATATTGCGGGGATCGCAGATAATTTTCAAGATTGCAATGTTTGCAATCCAAATTGATCTAAAGCACTACTCACGCTTGTCAATCATCTCATGTGGTATAATGTAAACTCTTATTATAGCAGTCTGACAGACAAAACAAATTTAATTTTATCTTTATATCTGAATTTCGTTCAGATTTCGAAGAAAAATGTATAAAGCACAACAAGGACTGTTGTTTCGTAATGTCAGATATTTCGTTACATCCGATTTCCTTTAAACGGAGTTTGCAATAAAACAATAACAACATAGGTCTCAAACGAAAAGAAGAACATAAAATGTTCATAGAAATTTAATACAAATAAATACAAATAAATTTCAATGCATACATGGATATGTATATCTCATTACATCTATATTAATGAAGCAAAAATATTTGCCGTACTTTGAGTTGGGTTGTGTCCCAAATGAGGCGTATCTAAGTACATTAATGAAATTGATGCTTGTGCAAAATAACTTCCAAGATGAAAAT